>JAKUCV010004601.1:70791-195882 GCA_028386065.3 Turnera subulata
AAAAATCCAAAATTTTTACCCGGGCTGTTACAGACTACCCACCTTAAAAAGAATTTCGTCCCCGAAATTCCATCTTATCCGTGGGTCCTACCACGATAAGATTCTGGCACACTCTGCCAGGTATCCAACCTCAACATGAGATACCGCTTATACCCTTAAGCGACATCTCATCCGCTTATAAATACCAAACCCTCATGACTGGCAAACTCATGCACAGTCATGGACTCTCCAGTCCGATCTCGAACAACCTCAGACTCTGAAAACAACAGCTACATCGGTGGCAAAGCTTTCCCAACAAGCTCCGATGATGAACCTCCGAAGAAACGCTTCAAGACCAACATCATCGGTCTGCAGGAGCACATGGTCGTTTCCCCAAAACGACGGAAGAAGCGAGTCCCCAAGAAAGCTAAAGATCGCAAGGGCAAGGCGGTCGCTGAAAGCAGCACTCCACAACAAAAGCTGACGCAACTGAACTTCTCGCTGAAGAAGATCAGCTCGGCGGTGGCGCAGATAGAACTGGCGTGCATGGAGCTGTTCCCGCACATGGAAAATGCCAAAAACCTTGTAAAAGATCTAGAGAAGCAAGTAACTCCATAGAGAGTACTTCTTCTCCGATGTAAACCTTTATGAAATTAATAAAATAAATTTCCTTTTAAATCAAAACTCTCTTATGTTATAAAATCTCTTATTAAGATTTGAAAAATCATGTTTAACAGAAAAGTAAAATATTTAAAGCCAAAACAAAACCATCAAAAAGGAAAATAAAATCCAACATAAAGGAATCAAAAATAAAACTCGTTTAACAAAATCAAAACAAAAAGAAATTAAAACAAAATATATTGCCATGAACGGTGCTCGTATCGGACGAAAACACCCTCGAACCAAGAAACGTGACACGTACGACTAACGGTGACGTCTATTAACCTCGTGAAAAAGATACCCGACAACAGGCAAGGCGATGATCACGAGCACGTCCTGTGTCCCTCGAAAGACACGTTACCCACTTGTTCACAATTTCCGCATAAGCCAAAACGTCTGTCAAGGCTCGTATCTCTCCACGATGTCCGAACAGTTGTGAGCTTGTCGCACATGCGCTCTACTCGAGATACGGTCCCATCTGTCTGGCCTCAACGGTCACAGATGCTTGTGATAAAAGATGCAGGAAAAATATGGTAAGACCATGAAAACAAAAGACAAGGTAGCCAGAGCGAAAGAAAATCATGAGTTAGGAAAAGCTTGAAAAACTCTGGCATGGGTCCGGAAAACGCGTAAAGCAATAAATGCAAGCAACGGTAAAATTCAAAAAGCAGATCTTGAAAATCAAAAACAGTAATCACGCTCCCCGTAAGTGTATAAAAGAAGGAGCGGTGATGTGGAAATCATGAAAGCATTTTAAAAGCAAACAAAACGCTCAAGCAAACAAAACAAACCCAAACGCTCAGGAAAAACAAAATACTTGCTTTCAGAACACGATGCCTGCTCCCTCGTCGGTGTTCTTTGTCGAAGGTGCCAATCTTGGCAGAAGGAACCGACTGGCTTACAGCATGGTTAACGAACGTGCTGAGGAGCTGCCGAACGAGCTCGGCAGAATGCCACGTCTAGTCTTCGTCGACGAGCTCTACTCGTCACGGTTCTTCGTCACTCCAATGGAAGAGGTGTTCTTCCTAGAGGACCATGGAACACTGAGGACTTCCTACTACGGCTCAGCAAACTCCGTGATGTTCTTCATCTCGGATAGGCTTCAAGAGTTCAACCTGGAGTCCACTTGCCAAACTGTGGAGCAAGGTGCTTACTACCAGCTCGCAATGACAGCCCAGAGCATACCCAGAATGACTCGGCTACCTCCAACCTGGCCAAAGGTATGGCTACTGGTGTGGAACTGCAGAGGAGTGGCAAGGCGTGCACAGGAGTTCTCACGCACTCTGAGGGACTTGAAGAACCAGTACAAGCCGAACATGGTTCTTCTGACGGAGACGCAGTGGCAACCACGAGACGATCATGGTCTGATTCCACTCCGATTCCCTCAAGCTAACCGGTTCGAGATTCCTGGTCAGCGCGACAGAGGCGGCATGTGGTTCTCTTGGAGCGATAGGGTCACGGTCAACGTCAACAGTGACGCAAACAGCTTCCGTGTCAACGTCGTTGCGAACCGTTAATTGTATTTTCTATATTTTATAAAATATCAAAAACATTAATGTATTATTTCCTTTTTTATCAAATATGTAATATCAATGTAATGTTTCCTTTTGTATCAAAATATCAATATTATTAATAATATTTGTATTTTCACTATTTATGGCATCAATACCTCTTATGTGTATGCTCTGCGACAGCTGGCGTCCCTCGACTGGATCCATGATGCACTAACTAAATGATGTAAAATATTAAACAACTGGAGCAAACTATGCAAACAAGACAACAACACACATAGACTGCCCGACAAGACCTAACGCCCGCTCCGCTACCAAAATGAAACGCCCCGACCCGTGTTTACCGTACACAGTAAACACGTGCCGGAACTGTGACGACCCAATCAAAATAAGACCAGCATACAGTGTATACAATGGAAATCCGGGCTCAACAGCCCATACTAAAAACAGTAATAACAACTCAACTGGCCCAATGGCCCAACAATAATAAAACAGTGCACAGCGGAAGACTTATAAAACTCACTAACACTGTATGCAATAGATGCAAACTATGGATCCAAGCCCGTCCAAGGGAAACGTCGCAGCCTGTCTGGAATGCATCAACCTGTACAATGAACAACTCATCCTACGGGATGAAAGCCCGCAGGTGAGGGGTGAGTCCGAAGTGCTCACGACAATGGAAAGACCATCAATATGGACACTAAAGTTACTCAAGGCCAAAAACAATCAAAAACCGACCAAAAGACTCAAATAAAATCCAATTATCCAATTTTATCTTTACCGAGCCCCGTCACGAATAAGCTAGGGTCGTACCAGGTTATCAACCTGTTCCTGGTGCCAGATCAAAATAGAACCCAGGGATAGACATCCCAAATAACGAACCGGGATAGACATCCCAAGCATAGACATGCTTATCAAGTAACCCAGATCATGGCCACCACAAACAGTCACAAACCATCCGGTCGTACCTCTACTTACCACGTGACAATTATATCATCATTAAAAACCAAACTCAGGGATCGACATCCCTAACCAAAATACCGAGGATCGACATCCTCATCACAATTCATTAAGTAATCCTTTATACTTAATCCAAAAGAAAACACAGAAAATCAACACGGGATAAGCATCCCAAAAATACCAAATAAGCACCGGGATAGACATCCCGAGCCAAAACACAACAAAAGCACAGCATCCAACAATGCAACAACACCAAACACAATAACCGAGTAATAAGGCACATATTGAAGGAAATCCATCCTCACCTTGGCCGATTACTCAACTTCGGAAACTATGACCGGTCCGACGCCGGCTCCTCGGGAAACTGCCCGATATCCGAACCTATACAAAAAAACAACATATACACATAAATGCACATATTCGGTATGCTATGATGCCCAAAATGCGTAATAATCCCATCCCGATTATATACCCTTTATTATTTCCATTTACCGAAAATAATTAACCGTACATATTTCCGAATATAATTTCGGTACTATATTTTAATTATAACTCCTTTCAAAATAATTTTCATAAAATAATTATAATCTCCCAAAATAATATTCATCATAATTTTTCCATAAAATAATAAGCTATTTATAATTTCTAGAAAATATTTATAGTATTTACCTTTTCTAAATATATATACAATTTAATTTCCAATACAAAACATAATTACTTTTAATTTACAAAATACATATTTATATACATACACCAAAATTATAATTTTCAAGACTAAATAATATATATATTAAATTTTCAGAAATTATTTTCAAGGTATATATCTTTTTCTAAATAAACATAATACTAATTTTCAAAACATAATATAACTATCTTTAATTTTCAAAACAAGTATATATACATATATATATATATTTCTTCCCAACAGAATAATTAAAACTAACCATATTTTCAAAGTATAAATACATGTATTTTTTTTCCAAATTAAAACCAGCAAGTAATTAACTAAATATATATATGTGTTTAGTTTGTTTTTTTTTAATTAAAAGCAGAACAGGTCGCAACCCGGATCCAGACCCAGGCGCGACCCGGACTGCACAACGGGTCGATAGTTCGGATCTGCTCACCTCGACGACGGCAGCGACGCGAGCTCGAGGAGAAAGGTGTCGCGAGGCCGGCGAGGCTGGGGCGAGCTCGAGGGCGGTGGAAGGAAGCGCTGGCGTCGTCGACGGGCTGAGCAGGAGGCGGAGGAAGAGGATCCACGGGTCCTCAGCCGGGTCGAAGGCGCGTCAGGGAGCTGCAGGCGGTGGAACGCGACGGAGACAGCTGGGGTGAGGTCGCGCAGGTCCTACGAGTACGGCGGTGGTGGCGGTGTGGCGTGACTCGGCCGGTAACGCTCCGGCGAGCACAGTAACGGTGGCGCCTGGGGTGACACACTGTTCACTCCATTATTTCCAGTTTTTTTTCTCCTTTTTCTTTTTTTTTCCTATATTTCTTTTCCTTTTTTTCTCAATTTCTTTTCCTTCTCTTTGTTTTTGATTTTCTGTCATTTTTTCCTTTTTTTCTTTTTTCCTCTCTTCTTTTTTTGTTTTTCTGATTTTTTTTTCTTGCTTTTATTTTTTTTTCTCTTTTTTTTCTCTCTTTTTCTTTCTTTTTCTCTTCTTTTTTTTTTCTTCTTCTCTTCCTCTCTTCCTCTCCTTTCTCCACCCGCTGCTGATTTCTTCTTTTATAAACTTTTTCTTACTATTTGCCATGTGAAATACAAATAATGCAATTCGTCTGCATTACGGGCGAATCCGATCCGGACCAGAAAATAACTGATACCTCCTTAGTTATTTTCCGGTGTGATTTTCCGAGAAATTCCGAAATCCGAAAAATACCAACTTAGTTCCGAAAAATCCGCGGGAAAATCACGAGCGCGGGAAAACACTCAGTTTCGAAAAACGGCTCCCGATTTACCTTGAATTAATTACCCAAGATTAATTCAACAGTAAATCACGGTAAATAGACTTTTACAGTCCGGTAAAAATCCAAAATTTTTACCCGGGCTGTTACATATGGATTTTACCCGGTGAGCACTTCGGACTCACCCCTCGCCTGCGTGACCTGGTCGCGTAGTTTGATTGTGCGTAGCTCAGGTACGTTCGAGGCAAGCTGTGGCGCACCCTCTGCCAGGCCCAGATCCATCCTGCGTTGCATCATGTTTATACTGTTGTCTACTACTGTGTTGAATTAAGACTTCCGCTGCTTGCATTTTATTTCTTGTTTGGGTTGCTTGTTGTAATAATGTTTCCGTGCCGGCACAAGTACTGTTGATGTATTATGTACTTTTACTGTATTAATTCTGTTGGTTGTGATATTTACCACTGTGGTTGCTGTAATAGTATGTGGTCCCACGTGTTTACTGTGCATAACGGTAAATACGGATTGGGGCGTTTCATTTTGGTATCAGAGCGGGCTGTAGGTCCTTGGTTGATTTTGATTGTTTGTGCATATCCTGCTCCACATGTTATAAATATGATACTCATGCATACATCTTCATATAGGTAGGACGAGATGGATTCGGCTGAGGGACACCAGCATGCCGCTCAACAGCACTTGGAAGAGGACCAAGTGTCAATCGGTCAACCGCATGCCTACATAGATGAACCACATGTCTACGATTGGGTACCGGGTATGCCATACCAGATGTCCTTGCAGATGATGCACATGATGACACAGATCCTCCATCGACAGAAAGCTGGGGGACCAGTCGAGGACCCTGTTTTTACCAAGCTATCTGAGCTTGGAGCTGAGCCCTTCTCAGGAGCGATCGACCCTCGTGAGGGGGACGAGTGGTTACGCCGGATCGCCAGGGTCATGCTTAAGATCAAGTGCACAACCGACCAGTGGCGAACTATGCCGCTTCTCTTTTCCATGAGGAAGCAGCAACATGGTGGGAATATACCATAAGAGACCTGCCGAAACCGGTGGTGATGCCATGGGCTGAGTTCATGGCCATGTTCAAGGACAAGTTCATTACTGAAGAATTTCAGGAGCGCATGCAGTCGGAATTCCTAGAATTACGCCAGGATGGTATGACCGTGACAGAGTATAAGAAGAAGTTTGACCATCTGTCCCTGTATGTTGGAGATCTGGTGGCAACTACCAAAGCCAGATGCCAACATTTCTGGAGAGGTTTACATCCTGACATCCGAGCTATCATGGGATGTAAGGACTATGCTGGATATCAGGACATGGTGAGGGATGCTCAGAAGGCTGAAGTCACATGGCGTGATCAACAGGAGTATCTTCGAAAGAGGAGTGCACCGCAGGTTCCTCCCAGTCAGAACAAGAAGCCATATGTACCTGCCGCCAGTGCACCTGCAGCTGGACGAGGACAGTACCAGTCGACGACCTATGGACGTGGTTAGACTAACAACCGCGGAGTTTCGACAGGAGGATGGAGTGGACCCGGAGTGACTAGTTCTGGAGATAACTGCTTCCGACGTCCCATATCATCAGTCAGATGCTTTGAGTGCAATGTGTTGGGACATTACCGTTATGCATGCCCGAAGCTTGGGAGAGTCAGTAACTCTGCACCGGCACCAACAATTCAGGCCTCTGTGGCTAGTGTACCAGGTGGATCTAGAGCACAAGGACAAGGACAAGGTCGTGGTCGTGGGAATCCTTCCGCAAGGACCCAATCTGGAGCCAACCAAAGCACAACAGGTCCTAGAGCTTTTGTCATCACCGCAGAAGAGGACCCTGATGCTGCTCAAGTGATAGCAGGTATCTTTACAGTATATGGTAGTGTTGCATTCACATTAATTGATCCCGGAGCTACACATTCCTTTATAGCTCAAATCTATGCCATGCAACATAATTGTGAAGATGTATCCTTAGAAAAACCGATGAGGGTTAGATTACCCGCAGGCATCATAGTGAGGCTAGATAGAGTTTGTAAGGATGTGCCGCTAGTATTCGAGAACGAAACCTTTCCTGCTCGACTCATTGTCATGAACATGGGAGGATTTGATATAATCCTAGGCATGGATTGGTTGTCGAAGTATCAAGCTTTGGTGGATTGCCGAGCTAAGCAAGTGAGGTTGACATCAGCCGAAGACCGGTCGATTGTTTTGTCCGGAGTGGGGAGAACTACAACCACATGTAGGATCTCTGCTACCCAGGGCTACGGAATGAAGCAACATGGTCCAGACGCTTTGCTGACCCACATTCCAGACGGAGAGACACAAGACCCTACCCCGGAGGATGTATTAGTTGTGAGAGAGTTTGCTGATATTTTTCCAGATGATCTACCAGGTCTGCCACCCGATAGAGAGGTTGAGTACACCATCGAGCTTGTACCCGGAGTTATACCTATCTCGATGGCACCATATAGGATGGCACCAACAGAGCTTCAAGAGTTGAAGAAGCAGCTAGACGAACTATTGGAGAAAGGTTTCATCAGACCTAGTACCTTACCATGGGGTGCACCAGTCTTGTTCGTGAAGAAAAAGGATGGTAGTCTGCGTATGTGTGTAGACTATCACCAGATCAACAAGGTGACAATCAAGAACAAGTACCCGTTACCGAGGATTGATGATCTTTTCGATCAGCTTCAAGGAGCAACGGTGTTTTCAAAGATTGATCTCCGATCGGGCTATCACCAGATTAAGATTTCGGAGAAGGACATACCGAAGACAGCTTTTCGCACACGGTATGGCCACTTCAAAGTCACTATGGTACCTTTCGGTTTGACCAATGCACCGGCAGTATTCATGTGCTTGATGCATTTGGTACTGAATGAGTTCCTGGATAAGTTCGTTGTGGTCTTCATCGACGATATCCTCATCTACTCTAAGAGCAAGGAAGAGCATGAAGAGCATTTGAGGATAGTGCTTCAAAGGTTACGGGAGAAGAAACTGTATGCCAAATTCAGCAAGTGTGAATTTTGGCTTGGAGAAGTTTCCTTCCTCGGACATGTAGTCGGCGAAGATGGAATAAAGGTTGATCCTGCCAAAGTTAAGGCTATGTTGGAGTGGGAGCCTCCTAAGAATGTGTCTGAAGTCAAGAGTTTTCTTGGCCTTGCAGGATATTATCAGAGGTTCATAGAAGGTTTTTCCTTATTAGCCAGTCCCATAACTAAGCTATTGAGGAAAGAACAAGCTTTTGTTTGGAGCCCGGAATGTCAACGGAGTTTTGAGGAGCTTAAGAAGAAGCTGACTACAGCACCAGTGCTAACAGTATCGAAGCCAGGAGTTGAGTACGTGCTGTTTTGTGATGCATCAGGCCTTGGTTTAGGAGCCGTGTTGATGCAAGAAGGACGAGTGGTTGTCTATGCCTCTAGACAGCTAAGGACTCATGAGAAGAACTACTCGACTCATGATCTTGAGATGGCAGCTGTGATTTTGGCTCTGAAGATTTGGAGACACTACTTGTTTGGAGAGAAGTGCTGAATCTTCACCGACCACAAAAGCCTCAAGTACATCATGACTCAGAAGGAGCTTAACCTGCGACAAAGACGCTGGGTTGAGTTGCTTAATGATTATGACTGTACTATTGAGTATCACCCAGGAAAGGCTAATGTGGTAGCTGATGCTTTGAGCCGAAGACAATCGGATGATGCCTCCACTAGTTACTCGATGTTTTCACTTATCGAGTTAAGGAAGTTGGGTGTTGACTTGACAGTGGATGATACAGGAGCTTTGCTGGCACACATGAGTGTCAAGTCTAACCTAAGAGGATGGATAGTGGAGTTACAAGGTGGAGATCCCGACTTGGTCAAGCTAAAGGAGGGAGTAAGGAGTGGAAAAGAAGACAAGTTCCGTATAGTTGATGATGGAGCACTGATGATTGGGAAACGGGTATGTGTACCCAATGTCAGTAATATGCGTAGTCAGATCCTGGAAGAAGGTCATATGACGCCGTATGCGATGCATCCTGGAAGCACCAAGATGTATCAGAATTTGAAGAACCATTTTTTGTGGCCTCGGATGAAGAAGGACGTAGCAGACTATGTCGCAAGATGCATTACTTACCAGCAGGTGAAAGCTGAACATCAGGCTCCAGCGGGCAAGATGAGATCGTTGACGATACCGGAGTGAAAGTGGGAGATGATCACCATGGATTTTGTGATTGGTTTACCGATGACTCGGAGGCAGCATGATGCTATTTGGGTCATCATTGACCGATTAACAAAATCGGCTCATTTTCTTCCTATCCGCCAGACTGATACCATGGACACATTGGCGGGTAAGTATGTCACTGAGATTGTGAGACTGCATGGGATTCCAAAGTCTACAGTCTCAGACAGAGATCCCAGGTTCACATCACGATTCTTGAAGAGTTTACAAGCTGCTTTAGGAACCAAGTTGAGCTTCAGTACTGCTTTTCATCCTCAGACGGATGGACAGTCTGAGAGGACCATACAGACACTGAAGGACATACTTAGAGCTTGTGCACTTAACTTCAGTGGGAGTTGGGATAAGTACCTACCCTTGGAAGAGTTTGCATATAACAACGGCTATCATTCCAACATTGGTATGCCACCTTTTGAGGCTCTCTATGGAAGGAAGTGTAGAAGTCCAGTGTGTTGGGACGAAGAAGGTATGAGATTGATCCAACAAACAGTGGACAAGATCCAGACGGTGAGACAGTACATGAGAGCTGCTCAGGATCGGCAAAAGAGCTATGCCGACAAACACCGACGTGAGATGGAGTATAACGTTGGTGAGAAGATTTTTCTCAGAGTTGCACCCTGGAAAGGAGTGATTAGGTTTGGCAAAAGAGGAAAGCTGAGTCCAAGGTATATCGGGCCATATGAGATCATTGAGAGGATTGGACCACTAGCTTATAGGTTGTCATTACCTGAAGAGCTTTCACGCATACATGACGTGTTCCATGTCTCTATGCTGAGGAGATACCAATCACACCCTAGTCATATTGTGGCCCCAGTGGATGTTGAAGTGGCACAAGATCTTACCTACACTGAAGTACCGGAACAGATCCTTGACCGAGAAGTACGGCAGTTACGGAACCGTACCATTCCTATGGTAAAGGTCAAGTGGAGTAAGCATTCCACTAACGAGTCAACATGGGAAGTCGAGGAGCATATGCGGTCCCAGTATCCGCATCTCTTCACCGGTTCGGAGTGAATTTCGGGGACGAAATTCTTTTAAGGGGGGTAGACTGTAACAGCCCGGGTAAAATTTATTTTTTTTACTAGGACTGTTAAAATTCTTTGTACAGTAATTTACCATGTAAAAATAATCCTGGGTAATTATATCAGGGTAAATTATGCATCGGATTCCGAAACCGAGCTCTGTCCCACGCTCGGGATTTTTTCTGCGGATTTTATGGACCAAAGTTGGAATTTTTTGGGTCCAGGAATCTTCAGAAAAGTCAGGTTTAACCTCGAATTATCGGACCAAAAATAAAGCCAAGGGGGTATTATAGTTATTTTCTGGTCCGATCGGGACACAACTGCATAATTGAATTATGCAGCCGCCTTGCTCCTGTACGCACGTAAACTCTTGTTTCCCCTGTGATGCTCGTGATTTGCCAGTGCTCTACATACTCTTCTTCTGCCTGCATAAACACCATAACACCCAGCATCATCACCATCCTTTCCCTTCTGCAAAAACTTCACTGCCGGCAACCCATTTCTTTTCCCTGTACTCATCAACCTCACCATCATTTCCTGCAAACAATTCTGCCAGTTTTCGTTCCTTCCTCTGCAACCAAAACCAGAAAAAAATAACAATAAGAAAAAAAGGAAAAAAAAGAAACAAACACAAACGACACCACGTCACCATCTTCTTCTCCACCACCATACGCGTCCGCCGCCCGAGCACCACCAGTCACCGCCTCCCTTGCCAACGCCACGTCTCCTTCCTCGCGACGCCTCTGCCTTCGTTGTCGTCCAGTCCGCGCCTCACTCCCATCCGCCACCGCGCCGCCACTAGGTGAGCTTGGCTGCAGACCCGGTGTGTGTGTGTGGGTCGCGGGTCGACCCGACTGTACAACTGGGTGAGGCTCTGGGTCAGATCCTTGGGCCACGCGGGTACTGGGCCAAGTTTGGCCCGGGCCTGCTGCTTGGCCTGGGTCTTGACTTGCGCCTGGTGCCTGGTTTTGTGGCCTGGGTTGGGGTTTTGGACATGGGCTGCACAGTAAGGCCCAGTTCGATTTAAAAAAAAAGAAGAAAAGAGAAAAAAATAAAATTCTGGAAAAAGGAATTAAATAGAAAAAAATAATAATAATAAAGAGTAATACTTGGAAAGATTATATGGTATATTATATAGAAATAAATGAAGTAATTATCTTGTTATAATCTTTTCAAGAAAATAAGATAATTATAACGTAATTTTAAATTATAGTAATACTCCTAAAGATGTGAACCATGGAATATACTACCAGAAAATATGTACATGTGAATAATTTCTAGGAAGATTATTTTATGATAGCTAATACCCTTGGGAAAGAATAATAATTATTTTTATCAAATATTTTGGAAAGTACATACTTAAGGAAAATAAAAATGGAAAAGGTATTATCAAAGAAAATACGTACCGGAATAATAACCGGATATAATTATGATAAAATATTTTCGGCCTATGTAATTAAATGGTAAATTATGACGATAATGGGAATAACCCGGGGAAGTACCAAGTAGGTCCAGTAATTATTTTACGGCTTATAGTAATAGTCGAGCATTTGCATATCATCTTATATGTGCATAAATTGTTGTTTGATATAGGAATTGATAACGAGCAGTACCCCAAGGAGCCTGAGCCGGAACACTTCGAGGACTATCAGGAATAGAAAATCGGCTAAGGTGAGGATAAGTAGATATTTATATACTGGCCGTAGTACCAAGTTGCTGTTGTGTTATATGCTTGAATAATTCTTTGTGGCTGTGAATGGTGGTTGTGAGATGAATTCATTTGATATTTGTTGCCGTTGATGTTGCTGAATTGATGTTGTTGTTGATGTTATTAATAATATTAGAAATGTTTGTTGTTGGCTGTGAAAATTGTGAGAGTAGAGTACCGAGGGTACTAGTTGAATAAGCTTGTATTATCCAGACGAGCGGAGAGGCTGTGAGCCTGCTCGGGATGATGAGAGAATGGAGGATAATAGAAATTAAATAACTAGAAATAATAAAACTGAATACACATAGACATCTAGTAAATCATAGTTAAATGTTGGAATAGCCAGATGGTAGTCTTATTTTTATGGTGCTGGGGGAGAGTGTGCTTGGGGTCTCCTCCCTGGCTGTACCAATTTTTATTTTAGGCGCTGGGGGAGAGTGTGCTTGGGGTCTTCTCCCTGTCTGTGCCAGTTATACGTGGAGGTACTAGGGCGGGGTCCACGGGTTAGCTAGCTTGACTACCAGGCGACGACCACCATTTAACTAGTGATAGGGGCCCTGATAATAAAATTGGTATAGCGTGTCTAGAATCACAGAGTGTGTTAATTAGGTTTCGTGTGAACCTTAGTAAATTGCTGTTGATGTGACTTGGATTATTTACGGTTGTTGTATATGTATATTTGCTTATGGATTTTACCCGGTGAGCACTTCGGACTCATCCCTCGCCTGCGTGACCTGGTCGCGTAGTTTGATTGTGCGTAGCTCAGGTACGTTCGAGGCAAGCTGTGGCGCACCCTCTGCCAGGCCCGGATCCATCCTGCGTTGCATCATGTTTATACTATTGTCTACTACTGTGTTGAACTAAGACTTCCGCTGTTTGCATTGTATTTCTTGTTTGGGTTGCTTGTTGTAATAATGTTCCGTGCCGGGACAAGTACTGTTGATGTATTATGTACTTTTACTGTATTAATTCTGTTGGTTGTGATATTTACCACTGTGGTTGCTGTAATAGTATGTGGTCCCACGTGTTTACTGTGCATAACGGTAAATACAGATCGGGGCGTTTCATTTATATACTGCCCGTGATATCAAGTTGCTGTTTGTTCACTGTGTGTGATGTTTACTAGTATTGGTTGTTGTGATAAGTATTGACTGTTGTTGATGTTGATGATGTTAGTGATGATGAATTTACCGTTGCTATTGTTGTCAGTGAGATTGACATGATTTGAGTACCGGAACATTATTATGTGGAATCTGATGGATAAGTGGTATTGATAATTATCCGGACGAGCGGAGAGGCTGCGAGCCTGCTCGGGATAATAAGTTGATGGTTGGTTAACAGTATTATGGTATCAAGACTAAAATGGTAATATTAATAAAACAGAAACATTTAGACGTCTAGTAAGTCACGGTTAAATATTGGAACACCCAGATGGTAGTCTTATATTTATGGTGCTGGGGGAGAGTGTGCTTGGGGTCTACTCCCTATCTGTACCAGTTATTATTTTAGGCGTTGGGGGAGAGTGTGCTTGGGGTCTGCTCCCTATCTGTACCAGTTATTATTTTAGGCGCTGGGGGAGAGTGTGCTTGGGGTCTGCTCTCTGTCTGTGCCAGTTATACGTGGAGGTACCAGGGCGGGGTCCACGGGCTAGCTAGCTTGACTACCAGGCGACGGCCACCATTTAACTAGTGATAGGGGCCCTGATAATAAAATTGGAATAGCGTGTCTAGAATCACAAGTGTGTCATTTAAGGTTCGTGGGAACCTTAGTTAATTGTTGGTGATGTGACTTGAGAATTTACGGTTGTTTGTATATGTATATTTACTTATGGGTTTTACCCGGTGGGCACTTCGGACTCACCCCTCACCTGCGGGCTTTCATCCCGTAGGTTGAGTTATTTGTGGTTCAGGTTTGATGCATTCCAGACAGGCTTCAGTGTTATCCCTTGGACAGGACTCGGATCCATCGTTTGCATCAGTGTCGCATACAGTGTCTTTGTGATTTATTAAGTCTTCGGCTGTGCATTATATTGCTACTGTTAGGCCATTGGGCCGATTATGATGTTATTGATGATCCCGGGTTCGGGTGATATGTCTTGTTGTTGGGCCGAAGGGCCAGATTTCTGATATTTTATTTTGGGCTGTTGAGCCCGAGTTTCTGTTGTATACACTGTATGCTGGGGTTGTATAGTTGGGTCGTCACAGTTCCGGCACGTGTTTACTGTGTACGGTAAATACGGGTCGGGGCGTTTCACAAACTTTAAGTCGAACTAAGCATTTTGAAGTCGATCATCGCTGTACTAACGAGAAGCTAGGCTTTGCTTTGTTAAGTTCAAAGATCGGCTAGTTAATTAATGTTCTTACAAATGGCAGTTTCAAATAAGGTATTTAAAAACTTAAACTTAATTAATATGTTAGGAATGACAGAGATCTATTGGTTAACTTGAGACACAACGTCTGTATAGTTTAAGGGATATTTTATCTTGGAATCCTGCTCACCAATCCTATATATATACTCCGCCCCATCAGGGTAGCCTTTGCGGAAGCCAGGGATTCACGGTGTAGTCATTTGCCTTGTCATTTGCCTTGGATTTACCAAATCTTCTAAAATAAGATTATTTTCTTTTTTTAAAAAATTCTATTCTTTTTAGCTATTTTTTCTCTTGTTGTTTAATTTTAGATAATCTCTATCTTTTTCCAAATCTTTTAAACACTAGATTTTTAATTGATTTAGTGTCAATTAATTTTATTGCCATTTTCTTCCATTTATATAGGTTTTAATTCCTTCCTTTATTATGACAATATAAATCATGCCTTATATTTTTTTTTTATATCTGTTTCATCTCTTTTTTTTTCTTCTTTCTTTAGGTATGTTGTCATTATGTTAAAAGAAAAATATATTTGATTAATAATGAACTAATTATTCATTATTTTCAAAATAAAAATGAGTAATTATTACATAAAAAATAAATCTGTAACAAAATTCCTTAAGGATTCCTAAATATATGTCTATGAGTCTATAATTTAATGATTGATGAAATAATTTTTTATCTAAATAGTTTATTACTAGATAGATTTTGTACATAATTAATCTACCAAATGTATAAGAATGATTATAATACTTAATTAATTTTAGTATTTGACACTAAAATTTTAATTTAAACTGGGTTAGTTATATAAATTTTCGTACTTTTATTTATTTGCCTACACTAAAAAATATTTCTTCAGAATCCTCCAGTGGCGAAGCTAAGGTTTTATGCCATTGAGCTAAAGAGCCTCTGGCATACATATTAATAATAATACATAATGAGTTTTCGTTTTTTTGCAAAAGAATTGAACATGCTCATGAGAAAATAAAGAAAGACATAATTGAACTTCTTCCCTTCATAATCGTTGATTTTGTCATGCACGTCTTTTGGGAGGTTGTCGGTAGCTGCGGTCAACAACGTATTACACGAGTTGAGATTTGCATTATTATAATTTTAGGAAAAACCATAAGTTTGATTTTTCGTTTATATATAAGAAGAGCATTTTACATATGCTTCACACGTTTTAACCCGTGAATCTGCCTAATGTTGTACGTACCTTACTAAATGCTAAATTCAGTGCATTAAGTTTTCTTGTTTTGTGTCTTCGAATTATTGAAAAGTTGAAAACATTTCTATCCTTTTTGAAAAAAAGAAAAAAAAAACACAAATTGGTGGGACGATGCAATGAAAGTCGTCTCAATAATAATTCGAAGAAATGTCGGACTTGCCGTAGCTACTATAGGTAGGGATATCATTGGTGAGCTGTCTAAAATCAATTAGATAATAATTCGATGTTTACTTTCCCTTATCAAGTTTGAGTTAACCTTGATGACTTGTACTGAGCTACACTCGAGATTGGTGGTATTTGACATGTTAGACTCATATATAAATCTAACCGATCTAGCTCATAAATAAGTTTAATATGCATGAGATATATTTGAGTCGAGTTTTGAGTAAGTTTAAATTTAAAAATGGACTAATAGCTTTTTTCCATTTCTGTGTTTGTCGATTAGCACATTTTTCATCCCTTGCAAAACGCACAAATTGAATCAGTGTGTTGAATTTCTTAGATTTTTTTTCTCCCAATATTTTCTTAGAAAATGTTGAATTGTTAATCTTTTAATGACGCATCAACTACCGGTCTTACTTCGAACCAACTAAAACATGTCTTAATCATCAAATACCTAGAGATGAAAAATGTTATTAGTCCATCTAAAAATAACAAATTTATAACTACTTATTTACCAATCCAACCTATACAGGAAACCCCCCATAATTCTAAAAATACTCGATTAGATCCTATCGCATCAATTGATTATACCAAATAAATCCTTCCGTTAAGTTTGGACGTTAAACTAAGAAAATGTCTATTGTCTAAGTAGTGGATTTTGGCAATACAGTTTCTATCATTTAGTAATGATTTTGGCAATAGAGTTCAATCCTTGAGTAATGGATTCAACCGTGATCATGTCTAAGAAGACTACAAGAGATTATTGGCAAATTGGCAGCAGAGTTCTATCCTTACTTAATGGATTTGATTAGAATGGTTTGTCGGACGCCGAGCACGCCTCGTTGACAGATAAGATAATCTTTTTCGGAGAATATGCTAAGGTTAGGTGGTCAGGCAATTAATATTGGTGATAATGAAGAAGACTAAGATATATAATTTCAAAGGCTTTATTATCATGTGGATGAATATTGCAACTAGAATTTAGCAGTATTCGTTTTTTGAAAACATTGCCGTAGTTATTTTGGCATAACCACAGCGAAGCACGCAATGATTGCCTTTCAACAATTAACGATGAAAAGTCTAACCATTAGTCAATGGACTGCGAGGAAAAGTAGTATGTTAGCAAGATTAAATGTTACACAGGCTTTCGATCTGTGGTCTCTCCATTTGTGGGTACTATACTACATAATCCAAGACAAAAGAAGCAGCAATATCAGACTAGAGCTAGCACATCAACGAAAAAAATTAGAGCTAGTTATTAGAGGCCAAACTTAATCAAGCCTCGATGTGGTTAAATATGGTTTTCCGCATAATAGTGATGGTAAGTGTTGAGCGGGCTAGTGATCCCAGGTTTATGAGCCCTGAGACATCATTGATGCTTTTTTTTTTTTTTCTGGGAAAAAAATTTGTCCATACAGAAACCAAGACCTGGGTGTACATCGCCTGTAATTGTAAGGGAAAAGTTTATAGGTGACATGGCCTAGGTTAACTAAAATAACATCAGTTAATGATTATGGAGTAAGGGCTCCAAATCTTGGCCTGGGCTGACCCATGGGCTACAAGCTATCAAACAAGCTTTCGCATTATAAATTACTATTCGCAGTCAATAAAATACCTAATCCATTGCATGGTTACAAGTCCACTATCATACTCTTGGTAAAGTCCGTTTTTGCGGCATGAAAACTTAATAACAAAAGAAAAGAAAAGGAATTACAATGCTAACGAGTGCAATGGCATCTCTTTAGTGTCAATTTAAGGGTTACGAGTTCACAAAAATTTCTAACAGTAATATGTTCATTTTTACATAGTAATATTGGATATTTGTTATCCGTTCACGTATTATAGAAACTTACAACACCTTTTTTTAACACAATTGAGAAAGCACACACATAACTCAAAAAAAAAAAAAAAAAAGAGGAAGCACATAAGCACTTCATCAATAATCTGCTACAGATACTGGCAGATATTAAGCACTCTTTTCTTCCACTTATTTCCATTAGTTAAAAGACTTAGTAGAACCCTCAACAGGCAACACCAACTTACCATCATTATTCATTCAGAAATAGAATGATCCCATCAGATGGAGATACTATTAGGAACACCCTTGCCAGTGAGCCCAGGTGGAGAGAATGGCTTCAAGAGCTGATATGGGACAATTCCAGCTCCACTCCTATTCCTTAAATCCAAGTCACTGTTACTTGAATCAACGCTCCCTTCAAGCTCCTTCAGCCTAGCATTGAACCTTTCAAATGCAGCCTTAACCACAGGTTCATCTTTCCAATATGGTTCTAGCTTGTCACCAATGTACTCTTCATCAGGAGAATGAGTTGACAAGACATCCAAAATAAGCATCACTTTCAATGCCTGAAGTCGCGCAGGCAAGCTTTCCAGCAACGTAGCTTCAGGATTGTTCAGGAATTCCTTGTATTTCGCTTCAGGATTAGGCTCCTCCTCTGTAGGTATAGTGGTTCGAGCAATTGTGGGGTGGTTAGGGAAGTAGCCACCATACGCATACTGTCCAAAGTTGACAGCCGCATGGTGACCTGAACCCACCCAAATTATGGTTGTCAGAACCTGGATGAGGTCATCCTGAGCTTTCAGGACAGGCCACCATGGCTCGTCTTTCTTGTCTGCGTGGCCTTGAGTTCGGACTTCTGTCCACCATGCCTGAAGTTCCTCGTCAGATTCCACCTTGCCTGCTTCAGGATAGTAGTGCTTAACATACTCACCGACCCATTGCTTGATCGCATCCCAGAGGGGTAGACCATCGTTGGCGTATGGATAGTCCTCGATTGTTAGCTTCAGCCCATACTTTGCTGTTGGATCCTTGACTGCCATCCCCCTGTAAAGTTGATCAGAATGTGATTCTATAAATTCTTTAGTCTGTTGGATTTTGATCAACATCAAATTGTTGAATATATTCATGCATGTGAATCCTGTAATATAATTTTATATAGTTTACTTGTTTCAGGTTTCTATCTATACATGATTTCTGTCCATTTAATCAGCAGTACACTATATATGCATTTTTAGATGAAAGAATGCAATATACATGTACCTTGCAACCAGGTCTGCCGGCAATGCCTCCTGATCGAACCGCCATAGTTTGTCATAAGCATAGGAACTGAGCTCCATCGAGTACTTTCCTGCCCCAAACGTACTCTCAATGATTCCACCTGCATTGATAAGGCTTTTCCGAGCAAGGGCATTGATTTCCATAGTGTAACGGAAATGAGGCTTCAAAAGTCTATAGATGGGATGCATTGCACTCAGTTGCCTATTTGCTGCAATTATGTATGGCTCAATAGAGGCATGTGTTCTTAGCCTGCAAAAATGGGTTTAGTCATAAAACAATCATGGAGAAAAGCAACATGGACGTTGACCATACCCATGATATTAAGTACCCATATAATATATAATACATATATATATTAGAGCTACATATATATGTACACACCAGTGACTAAGAAGCTGATGGTGAGCAGAGTCATGAGCAGAAACGTGGGTCTTGGCCAGCCTCCAAAGCCAATCGCTAGTGGGATCAACACTTGGTGTAAACACTTGCTTCCATTGCGGCTTGCCATCAGCAGCAGGTGGGCGTGTGAGTTCAATGGCTACAGGTTTCAGTACCCCTTCTTCTGTCAGGAAAAACAAAGTCCTGGACCCATAAAGGGTGGTGCCAGCTCCCTGCTCTCTTACTTTGTTCACATAAGGCAGAAATATATCGTGATAGTCCAGCATGAATAGCCTCTTTTGTTGCAGTGCCTTTAACCCACCAAATCACAAGTTTTGTTTTTAATTTCATTTTTATACAGTAAATATAGAAAAATAATCAAATTTATGTAACAGTCGTGGTATGTATATTATGCACTGTTACCTCATCAACTGTTATAACATTTCCAATCTGTTTCTCAACTACTTCTGCTGTGATGAGCGACTCAGGGGAGCCATAAATTTGAGGGTCCAGTTTACTTGTTAGAGGCCATTCCTGCAAAACACGAGAAGCAATTCCCTTTTATCCAGGAAAAAAACAAAGAAAAGAAACAATTGCCTTTTTGAAGCATTTCGATCTGGATATCGACTTCAGTTATACATATGTACGTATAAGCAACTTAATAAGCGTCATTTTGATGAAACAGAGTTTCTTTTAATAAGACAATAAGTAATCAGCTGGTATCATAGTTAATTAAGTCTGTTTAATTTTCCCAATATATATAAAAATACTCACTGTAACTAATTGTATAGCCAAAGGGTTTAAACCGGCAAGAGTTTGGCGAGAAAACTCTTCATCCCTGAGCCACGAAAATCTGTCTCCTGGGGGATTAAAGTTTAAAAAGTAAGAATCTATAACTTGCATATAAATAATTAATGCAGACATTACATGTGATGTATGTATATGTGTGTGTGAAGAAATTAAATAGACATCATACTCTGAATCAATTCAGGAGTCTCAAACAGCAAAACTTCATCGGCGCCCTGCCTAATAGTTTTCACTATTCCTGGTAATATTGACTTTAGTATTCCAAGAAGACTACTAGGCAGTTGCAATCCTTGTTTATATAGAGAGTCTATATCAGGAAAATTGGGGAATCCTTTTTTGGGATCATCAAGTACAGCCTCCAGCCCTGGGAGCACAGTTTGTAGCACTGCACTTAATATGTTTATTCCAAAAGTGATTTGCTTCACTGCTGAGAACGCCTCGTCTCTTGGTACATACACATTGGAACTCCTTGATTCTGATGATGCGTCTGCATATATATACATATAAATTAAGTATTCGATATAGCTTGTAAGTTATAGTGTGCCATATCATATATATATAGTATATTTGATGGAAATTAACAAATTCCTTCAGCTGGGGTTGGGTGGTAACTGGTAATTAATAGATGAAATACTTTTAATATTTATTTTCATACCCTTTTTAGTAGGAGGGCGACCAGTTCTGCAACGCCTTGGATAAGGGTGCTGTGCACCACCAAGGACAGGTCTAGCTAGGCCTTTGCTTTTGTCAGGATCACCAAGATCGTTATATGTGTCATAATCATAGATCCTCTCAAATACCCTTCTCTCCCCTTGTCCATTTCCTCTCAGATTCTCCAGCTCCTGATCCCTCAGCCTCTTCAGTCCATTGGGTGTCTCGGATGGCAAGTAGGACTGATATTCGTAATTAAATTTGATTGATCATATACCAGGGGACCTCACATATGTACAACAGTCAATAAAGTAGGTAGGTAATTAATACAGGTTTAAGTAAGGAAGAATTAAAAATGATATATATAATATACCTTATTGGTGAAAAACACTCTCTTATTTTGTTTGGGGTGAACAATTGACTCGCATGATATCTTAACGGGGCCACTGGCGAAGCCTTCAAGAGCAATCTCTTTGACGTACATTTCCTGAGCGGGTAGTGGATTCTGCACCAAAACAGCACCAACCTCCCTGAATCCGGCAGGCACGTTGAATTTAGCCACAAATTTCTGCTCAAGACCAATTGCTGGAGAAAAGTACTGGAGATATGGCTTCACTGTTGCCTTCTCCGAGCCTGTTTCTGCATGAAAATAATTAAAATATAATAGTAAGACATATATCTTCTTACCCCGAAAATGAATATATATGCTGTAGCTAGTATATCTTCACAGTAATGTTCAGCTAGCAAAAAAAACTAATTAGGCATATATGTATGTATGCGTGCAACTACATATAATTAAACGTACCAAGATCGAGCTCTGAGCTAACGAGCTCCAAAAATGAGAGTCCACTAGGGAGGGTTATTGTTGTTGGTCTGGCTAGGGTGAAAGTTACAGTTGCCTTAACGTCGTGTGCATTTGATGATGGACCAAGCAAAGGCTTCAAACTGCCCAAAGCTGCACGTACGCTGGAATGATGAGAACAGTGGTTCCTCGGAAAAGGTTGCAGCAACACCTGGTGTCGCTTATTAGGAGGAAAGCGCAGGGAAGTAGTGTTTCCATGGCCGATCAGCTGGATGGTGGGTTTTGGTAAAATAGAGCAGGGATTGGTGGCCGAGCTCAGATTTTGAAACATTAACTGAGAGTTGATCATCATTTTGGGAGCAATTAATTAATTAATACTTTTCTGCTAATGCTGCGAATTAGTAGCTCGCTATAGCTACTTAATTGTTGAGTCTCTGCACTTCGGAATGGACGTATTTATAATGGATTCCTGCAGCGGGTGGCTGGCTCTGCAAAATGCATGCATATTATTCTCAACATACTTTTTCTCTTTTGGGCAGCTATAATTTAAAGCTATTTCTGAATTCTGATGTACATATATACCACCATTACGTTCTTATGACACATTGTAAGAAGAATCTTACTCTTCTTACTTTTATAAAGTCCACCGCATATGCACCCTCACTGATCTCTCACCATTGCGAGTATTATAAACAAGTTAAATAAGGGAAAATAGTTAATGCCATCAGTGTGGAAACTTAGTCTTAGCGAGAGCTGTAAAATGCAGTTGCATCATTAAGTCGTAAACCATTTCTGAGCTAGTTATCATCACGAATTCTAATGAAACTTGACATATAATATAAGAAGTGTAGGATATTTCTAAAGGAATTCATGCTTTAAAAAAGCTTGATCGTCATTTACATACAGCTTTACTGATGGATGCCGACCAGCACCAATTTGGAAAACACTTAGCGAAGTTAAACTGCCTTCATTATCTTTATTCGAGAGAAACTTACATAATCGTTTGGTGGTGTCATAGTCATCTAATAATTCCTTAAGTTATGCTATAGAGAGGACAAAATCAGCGGAGACAAATGCCAAACTATCACTTTCATTGTTCGATCTCCAACTTCTTATTTTTTTTTTTCGGCATTTTCAGAATTTAGGATATGGGTGTATTCATATCGCAAACACTAATCCCTAAAATTGTTCAAGGACAAAAATGACACACGACTTGCACCCAGCTCCCAAAACTGATCAAATCAAACGGGTGTTGGGTGCTCGTAAGCAATTGAATTGACTGAAAAGAAGTTAACTTACTGAAGAGCATGTCATCTACAACTTGGGGCCTATGTGCACTAGTTAGAAATGCATTTAATGAGTTTAACCTACTTCAATTATCTTAATTGAAGAGAAAATTGCAATCAGATATGTGCATTATCATCTAAGATTTTTGTTTAGCCAAATGACTTTGATAAAAGGTGAATACGACAATGCAAAATTGAATAGCCTAATTGTAAAAGAAAAGATGAAGGTGAAATTGTTCTATAATCCATTTCCGGGTATCTTAGCAAATTTGTTCAGGAACAAATTGCATCCTATCATTGGTTGATTTATAGGTCACATTATGGATCCCTTACTAGTTAAATATCAGACTCCGATCCCAGAGCAGATAAAGCTAGATTGCATTACTTACATATCTTCTTGTTCCATCTATCAAAATCTTCTTTTGGTGTTGTCTTAACATCTGTCTTTAGGAGAAGAGCGACTAACAGGAACATATATATAATTGCTCGTCCAAGTTAAACACATGGGGACGTGCCCATCCCCCTAAGTAAAGCATCCACCTTCCTATTTTGAACCGTGGTTGGAGATGGAATACCCTAGCCACAGAGCATGGTTAACGGACTTAATGCTGTTACTTCACCTACTACTGGATTAAATAAACAGTTCCCATCCTAATGCAAAAATACTTCCATCTACAATAATGCTAGAAACTGTTGTTCACCAGAGTTAGATTAACAAAGTTGACGTTGTTGCAGCAAACTATACAGCAGATTCGAAGTAATATTTCTCCGACAAGATTAGAATTTGCACCTTTTACCTAGGTCTTCTAGAAGACCGAGTTACTCTTTTGAGATCAGAGATGGCTTGGGAATCATGAGAACCACGACTCTCTGTCTCTGTATCAAGATTCCTGTCGACTCTCAACCTCTTCCTTCTGGATCCTAAAGGTGGCTGACTCTGCATAGGTACATCTGGGGCATCCTCTTCTTCAGTAACTTCAGTTTTGGGAACTTGACATTCCCATTGAATGTTACAATTTGGACACACAATTTTACCCTGCAACATATTTATGTTAGCATGTTTATGTAAGGCTTTTAGTTGATGTTTGATATGTAAGAACAACTAATGGATCAATACCCTGCTTTGGGCTATTTTCTTCCGCAGACAATAATGATGAATTCGAAATGTGCAGCCTTCACTTGGACATAATTTTGCCTGTAAAAATATGGCAAAACAAAGTGTCAGATGGAATAGAAGCAGTAAATGATATTCTATCACCTTAATTCTGCTGATAAAACAATTACCAGTTCCACAATTCATGCCAGTATGTGATATTACTATTCTATTTTGGAACAATGCAAAAGTTTCTGAATACACAATTCTGCTTCTGCAGAGGTGTAAACATCCCCTTCAAACAAGTTATAATAGATGAACATAGTTATAGTGCATACAGATTATTACACACTAAGTTCATAAAAAAAAAAATTGAGTGAAATGCACTAGAGAAGCAAAAACCGAACCTTCACTGCTGCTTCATTGCATACATCACATGAGGGAATACCCAGACCATGTAACCAACTTCGCAGATCAAGGTAGGATCTTACACCAAGTGCGATGTCACCATTTGATGCGCGAAAGAGCCACTTATCTCGAACTAGTTCATCAATAGTCTTTTCCTTTTGGGACATTGAAAAATTCCTTAATGCAGGAGGCACTTCCGATAAACCATCCTGTGATTGTGACCCCATCCCAGTCTGAACCTGGGAACAGACAGCAAAAACATAAAAAAGGCTTGCATTAAAGGATATAATTTGAGCCCATTAATGGCAACCTTACCAAAAATTACAGAATTTCTCGCCAATTCGCAAATAAGACAATGGTTTTCACCACAACACAATATGCTACATGATTTAGAAAAGATGACATCCTCTTACATTTTGCACAAAAATGTGATCATAATACAAATAATCATAGTAGACATACAGAAAAACATGTAGTGCAGGCAACCATGAACATTGAGACAATGTACCTTTCAAAAAAAAAACATTGAGACAGTGTCCATCTAATGCCTGAATAATGAAAAATATGAGGTTGCAGAGTGTGCCTAGGAGGTACAAAGGTCACTTGAGTGTGTCTAAATCATTCCCATCAATAAGGGTACTTTAGAAATGAAAACAACATGCAGATTCAGGATCCCCCTCCTCTAGATAAATATAGAAGCCATATAACGCAATCAAAACCAAAATACCATCCAGGTCCTCTAACTGCAAAAAGTAGGCACTCATCTAAATTCCTTATATGGGTTAAGAAACAATGCCCCATTCCATATGAACCCTATTAATACCAATGAGCAACAAAACAACAGAATCTAATACTGCCAAATAAACCACTAACGTCAAAGGAGGAGGAGGAAAATATGAAGCAAATGCAAACAAGCAGTCCTAACCTTGTCGCTGAATGTGAGGTTTCACAAATAAAATCAACCACGCAGAATACTTAATCCTTACTACCAGGGGAGAGAAAATCTTGGCAGTCTTTCGAAGAAACAAACAATGGATAGAAGTTGATGGCAGGAGAAGAAGAAACAGCAAGTTCCTACTTACCATAGAACAAGCCAACTAAAAATGCGTATCCACTAATCATGCTACTCTAGACCATAATAGATTCAACAAACATGATGTACAGTAGGATTAATTTTTTTCACACCTGAGTCTCCAGTCGTATGTTCAGAACATCAAAGGTGGAAATGCAACCGCTGCCCGTGGCCTCCAGAGCAATTGCTTCAACCTAGTATAATGACGAGAACAAGAATCAATCAAAGAGAATGCCTTCAATATTTTCAACTAAGGAAATGAAATGATTACAGTTAAAACTCACCACGCCTTTGAAGAGTGCGAGCTGCGGCACGGAGTAGCAGGTGCCAAGCTTCGAATGCTCGTCGGAGACGGTGTTAACGAGGCCGAAGCAAACAACGCCGTCGTTTTGGTCTCTGCAGCCCCTCATCTCCATTTGAACATAGGAGAGCTCCTTGTTTATCTTGAGGAGGAAATTGTACAAATCCCGGGAGCTAGCACCTGAATTGATGCAATCCAGAAAAATATCGAAACGAATCCACAAAAAAAAAAATCAGTAACCCTAATCTCTAGCAAAAAGAAAAAAGTGCGGCGGAGGAATAGATGGAGAGGGAGGGAATATCGACCGGGGTTTTTGGTGACGTCGGCGAAGATTTTGAGGAAGTCGGCCTCGGTAAGAGGGCCGCGAGCCATGAGGGCTTGGATGAGGGTGTGGTGCTTCCAGTTCAGCACCGCCATGCTTCTCCTTTCCGGCGGAAACCCTAAGATTTGATTTCTTTTGTTTTGTTTTGTTTTGTTTTGGGAGACTGAAACTGTGCTTTGGTGTGTTTAGATGGCGGGAAATATTGGCCCAGCCACGGCTCTACGCATTCTTTTTGTACGCTTCTACTCGGGTTAATTAAAAAAAAAAAAATCCTCATCTTTAGGTTTGACCAATATCACCCCTCGAGCTATAAGTTTCTAAATTTTACCACCCTAAACTATCAATTAGTTATGTTTTACCCTTCTGTCTTTTAGTTCTAAAAATAAAATTTTTAGAAGACAGGTTTCCTTATATGGAGAAAACTAACTATAGATGCCGAAAGATATAAAAAGATAGGATAACCCGAAGTGTTTGGGGAGGAAAGAAAATTCAAAATTAATCCATTCCAACTCAAAGTTTTTGGTTACATACATAATATAGACACAATTTGTGTATATTAATGAGTATATGTTAAACACTTTACGTTCATAGAAAACTTTGTAAACTACCCTGACAAGAACTCTCCAGAAATTTTACTGCAACTTTCTAGATTGTTCTCCAGAGCAATATGATCAATTCTAACACTGTCAATTTTAAGTATTTTTCTTTTAGCAATGTAGCGAACTTTTCAGCTTCATTTCATTTGGGTGCATCATGTCTTTCAATTTTAAAGCCTTAATTTGTATGTAAAATCTTAACGGCTCCACTATCTCCTCTATAAAAACTAAAAAATCCTTCAAATCTCATCCATTTTCTTCTTTATCCCTTATTTTTTCTTTCTAAAACTTAGTTTAAAATTTTTAACACATAAGTCAAAAATTGTGGTGGTGACGGAGAGAAACTTTGTTACTATGATATTTGTCATTTTTTTTATATTTTATAAATTTGAAACATTCACAATTTACCATCCATTTCCCCAATTCTAATGGATGGAAGTGATCCATTCAAATTAAGTAAAAGTTCAAGGTAGTTTTATTTCAACATTTATAATTCAAGGGGTGATCTTGGTCAAATTTAAAGATTAGGGGGTTTTTTTGTAATTAACTCCTTCCGGTCTGCACCTTTTTTTTCCTTTTTATTTTTTATTATAAGCTTATACTACCACCTGAATTTGCCTGCACCTGGATATTTTGACCCATATACACACGCAGCAAAACAAATTATTAACTTATAAAAAGACGGGAGAAATTAATTTTTAATGTGGAATGTCTGATTTTTTTTTAATAGAAAAAATTCATATCTATAGAAAGTCAACAGGTAAGACAAATTAAAATATATGTTGCAATAAAAAATGAAATTTTTTTAAAAAATGTGATAAAAAAAAAAAAAAGAAGAAAGCAGAATTCCGCTGGAACTTCTAGCACATTCATGATTTATTTACGTATTTATTATCATCGTTATTCAACAAGTACACAACCAAAGCCATTCGCGCGGCTAACAGTAACCGCAGGCAAAAGAGCTTACTCGGAAAAAAGACAATATAAGACAAACAAACTCTGATTCACACTCCCCTTATTTCCAACCATTCGGACAGCTGCCACAACAGTACAACACCTCATCAGTTTTAATTATTCACTCTCAACCAAACCAACACCCACACTAAATAGATATGCTATTGGGAACACCCTTGCCAGTGACCCCAGATGGTGAGTATGGCTTCAGCAGCTGATACGGAACAATTCCAGCCCCACTCCTGTTCCTTAAATTCAAGTCTGTGTTCTTCGAATCAAAGCTCGCTTCAAGCTCCTTCAGCTTGGTATTGAATTTTTCAAATGCGGCCTTAATCACAGGTTCATCCTCCCAATACGGTTCCAATTTGTCACCAATGTACTCTTCCTCGGGGGAATGACTTGACAGGACATTCAATATAAGCATCACTTTTATTGCCTGAAGCCTTGTCGGCAAGCATTCTAGTAGAGTAGCTTCAGGATTCTTCAGGAATTCCTTGAACTCAACTTCTGAAGGCTCCTCGGTAGGCATAGGTATTCTAGCAGTTGAAGGGTGGTTAGGGAAGTAGCCACCATATGCATACTGTCCAAAGTTGACAGCCGCATGGTGACCTGCACCCACCCAAATGATGGTGGTCACAACCTGGATGAGATCTTCCTGAGTTTTCAGGACAGGCCACCATGGTTCGTCTTTCTTGTCTGCGTGGCCCTGAGTTCGGACTTCTGTCCACCACGCCTGAAGCTCCTCGTCACCCTCCACCTTGCTCGCTTCTGGGTAGTAGTAGCTCACACAGTCACTAACCCATTGCTTGATTGCATCCCAGAGGGCAAGACCATCATTGGCATAGGGATAGTCTTCGATTGTCAGCTTCAGGCCATGCTTTGCTGTTGGATCCTCAACAGCCATCCCCCTAAAAAGTTCACCATGTCAAAGAAAAACTATCAGGAGGATATGTTCCTTTCAGGAACTCTTTTAACATCACTTGCATTACGGAAATCCCATAATTTTGTTTCCCAGGTACATATACGAGCAGCGGCAGAGGTTCCAATAGTTCCTTGAATGTAAATTTTGCACACTAGTTTTTAGCTGAGACAATGGAATATACCTTGCAATCAGGTCTGCTGGCAATGCTTCTTGGTCGAACCGCCATACCTTGTCATAAGCAAAGGAACTGAGCTCAATGGCGTACTTGCCTGGGGCGAAAGTACTCTCAATGATTCCATTTGCATTGATAAGGCTTTGTCGGGCAAGGGCATTGATTTCCATGGTGTAGCGGAAATGAGGTTTTAGAAGTCTATAGATGGGATGCATCGCACTCAGTTGCCTATTGGCTGCAATTATGTATGGCTCTACACAACAATGTGTTCTTAGCCTGCAAAAAAGTTTGAGATTGTCATGTGAAAACAGATAGGTTAGGCATAAAACTGTAAAGAGAAGCAAATTCTATTTTGGTACATGATCAGCAACTGTATCATTATTACTTAGATTTATCTATAAATAATTAAGAAGTATTAATGTGAATATCATTTCACTATGCATACCAGTGACTAACAAGCTGATGGTAAGCAGAATCATGAGAACAAACATGGGCCTTGGCCAGCCTCCACAGCCAATCCTCAGTGGGATCAACACTTGGTGCAAATACCTGCTTCCACTGAGGCTTACCATTAGCAGGTGGCCGAGTGAGTTCGATTGCCACAGGTGTCAATACACCCTTTTCTGTGAGGAAAAACACAGCTCTGGATCCATAAAATGTGGTGCCTTCAAGCTCTCTCACTTTGCTCACATAAGGCAAGTACACATCATGATAGTCCAACACGAATAGCCTCTTTTGTTCCAGTGCCTGCAACCACCAAATGAAGAGGACGTCTTTCATTCATCTGACTGGTATATCAAACATATGGAATGTTTTTAGTGATACCATGTGATACCTCTTTAACAGTAATAACATTTCCAAGTTGTTTCTCAATTAATTGTGCCGTGATTAGTGAATCAGGCGAGCCATATATTTGGGGGTCCAATTTACTTGTGATTGGCCATTCCTGCATCACATGAGGAACAGTAAATAGTTGTTAATCTTGTCAACATATATAAGCAACTTATAAAAGACAAAGCGACTCAAAGTGACTTTAGTTTTTTCATTTTTTTTTTTTTTATTTCAAGCATGCAATCTTAGCCTGCTTCAAATCACTTTATTTCTGATTTTTTTTTCATACACAAAAGCTATGGATGAGTACTTACCGTGAGTAATTTTATTGCGAGAGGGTTGCAACCAGCGAGTCTCTGGCGAGAAAACTCTTCATCCCTGATCCAAGAATGCCTGTCTCCTGCCAAAGGAAGATATATACATATATTGGAATCTCTGTTATTGACATTATGATTGCAAGTATATCCAATGCATATGTGTAAGGAAGAGGACATCATACTCTCAATCAATTCAGAAGCCTCAAAAAGCAAGAATTCATCTCCACCCTCCCGAAAAGTCCTTACTGCTGCTGCTGGTAGTGAGGTTAGTAGTCCAATAAAATCTTGAGGGAGTTTGATCCCTTGTTTATACAGAGTGTCTATGTAAGGGAAATTGGGGAATCCTTGTGCTTGGTCCTCAAGTATCGTCTCCAGCCCAGGTAGCACTGCATTTATCACTGAACTCAATGTTTTTACTCCAAAATCGACAGACTTAACTGCAGAGAATGCCTCGTCCCTTGGCACATACACACTGAGACTTCTTGATTCTGACAATGGGTCTGCATATAGGTCAACACAAGGTAACCTCACATCAGGGTAATGCAGCATATATATGTATTTATGTATAATATACAACCATATATATATATATGCTCTTTCTTCTGTTCATGGCACAAATTTGTTGGATAAAAAACATGTAGCCGAAGCTGTAAGTTAGAAATTGAACTTTCTTATTTATTTGATATAATTAAGAACCATCCTCCCCCGTGTGAATTCTCCTCCAGTTCTTAATTTATTGTTCTGTTTTGCTACCGCATATGTTGAAAACCATCTTCCATTAGACTTTGGTGTAGTATGTATTCGCAGTTGAGGGTTAGCTAGCCAGTCACACTCACACGACAATAGAATCCAACAAAATCCAGCATATTAATCATTATTAATTAGTCAACAATCTCATTGGCCGGCCGGTACTGTGCTATTGACTTTTTGCGAAAGGATAATTTTGTATTAAGTAGTGATCGAATTTGATTAACTAAAAATTCAATACGGGACAACCTCTTATTGGTGATTTCAGATGCAAAATCAGACCTGATGTTGTTTCCCACGACTAGTTGGTTGGTTTGCACAAATAAGATTAGGTTGCGGTATGTGGTACACAATATTGTCATTTCACAATATGCAATAATGGTGAAATGACAATGTCAATTGTGGTATTCTTGTTGTAGCAAAAACAAAAAGGCAAAGGTGGTGTCATCCTAGCTAGTTCCTGCTGTCCTGACTCCTGAATTGACTCTTTCATGAACAACCTGTCATGGTCCCAAGTACTTAACGACTGTTGTTAACCTCGGAACGTGAAAGCCAATATTTAGCCATGCACGTCACGCAGGCGAGGGTACAGTACTGAAAGCACATTGAAAAAACCAGAGAAAGTAGGGGCGGATTTAGGGGGACCAACAAGGGGCCTTGGCCTCCCTAAAAATGGGTTATGTATAAATTTACTAGAAGTTGGTCTTTAGAGGTCAAAGTCCCACCTTTTACCCTTTTTGTTTCAGAATCCGCGGGTCTCTGCAGTATTACTATTAATTGTGTTTTGATGAAAATAAAACACATCGCTGGATTATAATTGGTAATGATCTGATTAATTTTCCATACCCTTTTTAGTAGGAGAGCGTCCGGTCCTGCAACGCCTTGGATAAGGGTGTTGCGTGCCCCCAAGAACAGGTCTTGCAAGATCACTGCTTTTGTCTGGTTCACCAAGATCATTATATGTATCATAATCATAGATCCTATCAGATCCCTGTCTCTCCCCTTGTCCAGTCCCTCTAAGATTTTGTAACTCTACATTCCTCAGCTTCTTCAGTCCACCTGGTGTCTCAGATGGCAGGTAGGACTGATGAATGATCCCACACACACATATATAAAAAGGTCACACATATTAGTTAATCACTGAAGATTTTTTTTTGATAAATAGTTAATCACTGAAGATTGCAGATAAACAAAACTAATTATGAAGTGGAAAAATAAGCAGAGATCACCTTATTGGTGAAGAACACTCTCTTAATAGGATTGTCATACTTGGAATGAACAAATGATTCGCAAGCCAGGGTAAGGGTCCCATTGGGCAGGCCTTCAATAAGAATCTGGTCGATGTACATTTCCTTGTGCAATTGATTCTCCACCAATATTGCTCCAATCTCTCCGAATCCGGCAGGTATTGTGAATTTAGCCTCATATTTTATCTCATCAACTTTTGGGCTAAATTTTTGAGCATATGCCTTGATTGTTTCCTTCTCTGCCCCCGTCTCTGTGTGTTTAAAAACATAATCACTTAAAATATAAACCTTGATTTATCTTAATCTCCACTTGCATTTGGGGCCTCAATTATATGTCTGGCACCCACAATTTTTTATTAACAAGAGCAGTGAAAACCCACGAAAAGTCATCAAACGATAAATTTTTTAAACAATATTATATTGCACGCGCAAATTAAATATTATACCAAGATGGACCCTTTTCTTGTTTTTTTCTTCGATGTGAACCAAACTTGTGAGAAATATGCAAGTAATTTGTGATCGCACTGTAAGTCCAATATTGTTCAATTCATTGTTAAAGTTTATTAGGACTGAACGCTTCCTTTCTTCCTTTAAAAAAGAAATATGCAAGTAATTAAAGCTTACTGGGATCGAGCTCAGAGCTAACAAGCTCCAAAGCGAAAGTTCCATTGAGCAGCCTGGTCAAGTCATCAAGAGGCCTTGTTAACCCCACATTGTCAAATATTCCACCTAGTATAGTCTTAACTGTCACGGTTGCCTTAACTTTCACAGCATCTCCAGTTTGTGATGATAAATTAGAGAAAGGGTTGAAATTGCTGATCAAAGATGCACGGATGCTGCTGGATTTAGATAACAGATGCCTTGTGAGGTAATTAGGACGACTTTGAAGCTGCTTATTACTAGTGAAGGGCAGATGGGATATAGTGTTTGCATGGCTGGAGGGTACTTTTGCTAAAAGATAGCCGTTCTTGGTTGGATTGAGGAGGTTTTGAGTGAACTGATAACTGTTGCTCATCATTTTGATCAGAGCAATTAGCTAGCTAGTATTAGTAGAGGGAAGATGCGATTTTGAGTTGCAAGATCTTTGGGTGTATATGCACACGTATTTATAATGGGTGTATAGGTGGGTGGAGTGGTGGATTGAAATTACTATCATTATTATTATTTTATTTTTTTTGAAGCAGGTGGATTGGACATTATTGTGCGTGCGAAATGCGTGCTATTTTAAAAATATCTTATTGCTCTTATTTTAGTATTCTCTCCTGTCTATTACTGTGTGTTGATGATTAGGATGGCAATTTTTCCGAGTCTACCCGATACCCACTCGAAATCCGCTTTTATAGGTAAGGTATTATCCGATTTTGACCGGGTAAAAAAAGAGTAGGGTATTATCCGGTCCCGAGTTGACCGGGTCTGGGTCTAGGTAAGGGTCTAGATTTTACCCTACCCGTTAGACCCTATCCATTATAATATTCTAAAATCTATAACCTATTATAAAAATCGACTTGAGTTTCTTTCTTTTGTTTCTTCAATTCTTTTCCACTCACCTCCTCTTTTTTTTTTCTATTGAAATTTCGTTCACCTCCTCTTAATTCTATTGAAATTTCGTGCTCTACAACTCTAAACTAATATTATGTTATTATAATTTTTCTTTGTCTTAAAAGGAACATTAATTTATAGCTATCCTACAATTATTTATGATAATAATATGGAATAAGAAAATAAGCATTCAATATTAATTTATATTTTTAACTTATTATAAGATTCTTATTTTTATATTATTTAATAATATTAATTTTTTTTAGAAAAATATATGTTGATCTTAGTAGAGAAGAGGATGGAGATTAAGAAATAAAAGATCGTTTGGATTTTAAGTTGAGAAAAGTTACATGCTACTTTAAAATTTTGGACTTCTTGTTATTTTTAAATTTTTTATGCTTGAACTTGGAATATATTTCATCAATGCTTATTTAATAACTGTAAGATTTTTTATAAAATTAGAACTTGATTTGTACTTAGCGGGTATAGCGGGTATACCCTTACCCAGACCTGTATTATCCGTTGGGCAAAAAAATAGAACTTTACCCTACCCGATTCATAATTAGTCCATTCTTACCCTACCCGATTTGATTAAGGGTCCGGGTCTGGGACTTGCTTACCCTACCCGACCCTACCCGATTGCCATCCCTATTGATGATGATGTTTTGACAGTATTGTAATGGAAATAGGCTGGCATTCTTCTTTTCTTTTTGATGAAAAATAGACTGGCGTTGATAAAAGAAAAAAATAGACTGGCATTAATGATAGACATTTTCTTCTTCTTTTTTTTTGTCAGAATAATCCAGATTTTCTCATGTCACCCATATCTATCATTGATAATTTGATATTGAAATTAAGGTATCCAGAATAGTATATTCTATACTATCTAACTATTATTTTTTAAAAGGAATTAAGCTAGACCTTTTCTTTGTCAGAGTTAAGGTAGACTTTTATTGATTAGTGTCTAATGCAATGAGATACTACATATCTAGCCAGTAATAGCAGACATGACATCTGGGAAATCATTAAACTACAGATGCTCCGGTCCAAGAGATGAAGCTAAATGATAAAGGCAACCAGCAGCCTTATTAACAGTTCGTGGAATATAAAATGTAGAGAAAGAGTTAAAAGAACTGGCACGTAGGCAATCAGCTGCCTTATACTATACTACTATCTAATTCTTTAATTGTCTGTTAAAGAAAAAACTCTTGAATTGTATAAAAAGGAATGGTAGCATCACACTCTCTAACACACTTTTTTCAACGCGTCCATAATTATTCATCCACCTAGCACACACTCTTTTCAATACACCCATAATTATTCATCCACCTAGCACACATTCTCCAGCATTTTACCTGTTTACCTCTTATTTAGGTTAGCAAAATACTTTTATTTTTTTAGATTTTTTCTTTTATCTTCCAATTAAATTCTGTAACAGAGAACAAAGAAAGAGAGATTAAAAAAAATTCTCTTTGAGTTGGAGCTTTGTAAAAGAGTTCTAGTCCAAATAAATTAAATTTAATTATCTGTTAAGTCTTTCCTAATACTCTAGATTTTAATTCATTTATTTGTCAAAAAATAATTCATTTATTTATTTTATTTATTATCTTTTAAAAATTATAAGTTATTCTAAGTGTTAATGTTACATACCTTGTCCATCAGGTAAGAGATAAAATCTTGAAAAGTATGTGCTAGGTGGATGAACATGTGTGGGTGTGTATGTAACAGTCCGGGTAATTTTTACGTTTCACCGTAAAATTTATTTTACAGTTATTTACCATAAAAATTAATCTTGGGTAATTAATTTATGGTAATTCGTGCATCGAATTCCGAAACCGAGCCTTGTCCCGCGCTCGGGATTTTTCTGCGGATTTTTCGGACCAAGTTGGAATTTTTCGGGTCCAGGAATCTTCAGAAAAGTCTGGATTAACCCCGAACTACCGGGCCAGAGATAAAGTCAAGGGGGTACTTTAGTTATTTTCTGGTCCGGACGGAACCCGCCTCATATGCTGCACAGTGTGGAGGCTGCAGCCGCCATTCACTGTGAAGCATGTGAATGGATTGTCTAGCCCGTGAAACGCCAGTGTATGCCCGTGACTCTATTTCTTCTTCTCCTGCACCATCTCCTGCATACCACCATATTTTCCTTTACCATTTTCTTTCCTCTGCAAAACACTTCCAGCAACCAAACTCCACCTGCAAATCTCTGCCAACCTTCCTTCACCACAAACCAGGAAAGAAAAGAAAAAAATAATACTCAACACACACACACCAGCACACCAAACGGCGACGTTTTGGGCAACCACCACACACCACCTTCTTCCTCCCTTGGCCGAGACCACCACCTCCTCTACCTGCAACCATCGTCGTCACCACCAACTTCTCCCATTCTCCCCTCGTCGGACGCCATCACCTCTTCTCCTTCTCCTCCCTGCCGCAACACCGCCCTTCTTCTCTGCGTTGTCCACCGCGGCAGATCGACCTCTGCACCCGACGAGCAGCCATCGAGCCCGTTTCCTTCGTTCCGCGACAGCCGACACCGAAGCCACCTCCTTCCTCGCGCTGCCGCGTCGCCGTGCCACTCGTTCCCCGTCACCTCGCTGCCGCCCCTGTAACAGCCCGGGTAAAATTTTAGATTTTTATCGAGACTGTAAAAGTCTTTTTACCGTGATTTACTGTTAAATTAATCTTGGGTAATTATTTCAAGGTAAATCGGACGTCATTTTTCGAAACTGAGAGTTTTCCCGCGCTCGAAATTTTTCCGTGGATTTTTCGGACCTAAGTTGGTATTTTCTCGGGTCCCGGAATCTTCGGAAAAATCACACCGGAAAATAACTAAGGGGGTATCAGTTATTTTCTGGTCCGGACCGGACTCGCTCCATAATGCAGACAAGCTGCATTATTGATCGTCACATGTGTACAGCTTTTTCACGGGTTATAAAAGAAGAAAGCAGAGGAAGGAAGGAAGAGGAGAGGAAGAAAGAAGAGGAGAAAGAAAAAGAAAAAAAGAGAAAAAAAAGAGAAAAAAAAGAAGAAAAAAATAAAAAAATAAAAAAAAAGAGAAAGAAAAGAAAAAAAAGGAAGGAGAAAATCAGAAAAAAAAGAAGAGAGGAAGAAAATAAGAAAGAAAAAAGAAAAGAGAAAAGAAAGAAAAAAAAGAAAGGAATTACTGAAAATCGGTAAAATAGAAAAAGAAAGAAGGAAAAAAAAGAAGAAAATTGGGTGAACAGTGCGTCACCCCGAAGCCTCCCCTCGTTACTATTCACCAGGGAGAGATCGGCGCCACTTCTCGTCACACCGCCGCCAACATCGAGCTCGCCGTGCCGTCGCGACCTCAACCCCGTCGCCCCCGTTGTCTTCCATCGCCGGAGCCGCCGTGACGAGCCGTTGACCCGTGGCGAAACCCGCGGATCCGTCTTCCTCCGCGCCTGCTCAGCCTCCAGCGCCGTCGCGCCCGGGTTTCCACCGCCTGTGGAGTCGATGCCACACGCTGCGCCTCGCGACACCTTCCCCGCGCTGCGTCGCGCCGCCGACCGCCGCTGCTAGGTAAGAACCCGATTCTTCTGGGCGGGTCGCGGCCAGGTCGCGCCTCCCTAGGTCTGGGTTGCCGGGTTGGGTTTGTTTTAATTTATATATGAAACGCCCCGACCCGTATTTACCGTACACAGTAAACACGTGCCGGAACTGTGACAACCCAACCCTACAAACCCAAGCATACAGTGTGAACAACAATAACTCGGGCCCAACGGCCCAATACAATAAACAACATAATCAACATAACCGGCCCAATGGCCCAACAATAATGAAGACATGCACAGCGGAAGACTTAAACTCACTAACACTGTATGCGACACATGCAATCTATGGATCCAAGCCTGTCCAAGAGAAACGCTGCAGCCTATCTGGAATGCACCAAGCCTGTACATGAAACAACTCATCCTACGGGATGAAACCCCGCAGGCGAGGGGTGAGTCCGAAGCGCTCACCGACGAAAGATAAACAGAGATATATTCAACCATAATACTTTCGAAATTAACACAACAATCACAACAATAAGCAAAAACAACCACATCACAAGGATACTGCCATAACAACTATCACATACTTCACGACAGAGGAATCCAGCTCAACAACACATCAGAGGAAACCAACACGAACAACACGATAGAGAAATCCCACTAAATCATATCAAAGCCAAGACCAAGTGAATACTCATTAATCTTTATTACCAATTTTAATCTTCCGTCCCCGTCACTGGACAAGCTAGGGTCGTACCAGGTTATCAATTAATTCTGGATGCCAGGTCAAACAACCATACCAAATCTTACCATACCGGGACCACGTCCCAAATTACCAAATCACATCGGGTTCAACAACCCAAATACCATACCGGGATCAACATCCCAAAACTGGATATTCGGTATATCCGAACCACTGGGTATTCGGTATACCCCAACCTCAAGCATCAACATGCTAACCAGATATTTGGCATATCTGAGCCACTGCGGATATTCGGCATATCCGAGCCACTACGGATATTCGGCATATCCGAGCCACTGGGTATTTGGTATACCCTAACCACAGGCAACAAGCCAAACGGATATTCGGCATACCCGAGCCACTGGGTATTTGGTATACCCTAACCACCGGCAACAAACAAACAAACCAAGTAACCGACCATAGCATCCCAAAATTAATTTTCAAACCATCGGGTCGTACCTCTACTTTCCACACATATCATCGTCTCATATCAATTTCCACTTCCAATTTCCAATTTCCCATTTCTCAATTATCCACAGTCAATAGTTTATTTCAATTATTCAACACAACACTGTCTACTGCCAACAATCACAATATCCATAACAGCCGAACAATTATCTAATTCCTATCAGCTCAAGTTACACAACAAACAAATCCTTTAACAGTTTCATAACATCATTTTCTCACAGTCCAACATCAATCACAACACAGTATCCAATAAACCAATAACGGCCATGCAGCGGTTCAATCAAGCAAATCAACATCATAGTAACAACAGCAACAATAACCGTAGCAGCCAAGTAACCAACACAATTCCATATTACCAAATATCCATCAACAATACAGGTAACACCAGTTATTCATAATTAACAGCCCATCACAATATCCACACGACCAATAGCACAGTCCAACAGCAGCAACATCAATAACCATAACAGTCAAATATCCGACAATGACCCTCTCAGTAGTTCATTCAATCAACAAAACCCACAACTATCCACATTGACCAGTTCATCAGTATTCTCAACACATTATACACAAGTCTATCACAATTCAACAACAGTATCGATAATCCCACAGCAATCAGGTAACAGTCAATAATTATACCAACAGATCAATCTAGCCGCAAAATACGCAAACAAAGGAACACACACAGCATTACGGGCACATATCAAGGTTTATCTATCCTCACCTTGGCCCATTACTCAACTTCGAAAAATAATGTCCGGTACGACGCCGGCTCCTCGGGAAACTGCCCGATATCCAAACCTATACACAAGACAATTCATACACATAAATGCACATAAGACTATGTCATGTTGCCAATATTTCGAATTAATCCCATCCCGATTACTTATCCTTTATTATCTCCATTTATCGAAAATAATTTTGCGAACGTATTTCCGAATATAATTTCGGTATCATACTTTAAATAAAACTCTTTAAAGATATTTCTGAAAAATAATTATAATTCCCAAAATAATAATTATCATGATTTTTTTCTGGAATTTAACACATGTATAATTTTCCAAGATATTTCCATAAGAAAACTATATACCATAAGATAACTACCAATTATTATTATTTGTTTAAATATATATATAATCATATGCTATAAATATTATTCTCCGGTAGATATACATTCATAAAAAAAAACTTATTCTGAAATTAATTACAATTTAATAGATATACCTTTTTATTTTCCCATGGACAAATTACATCCCAACATACTTATATATATCAACATGAGTATTTACTTGTCTTAAATAATAGTTATGTATACTTTTGTATATTTCCAAGTATTCCCATAATTGATTATATACCTGTGAAATTAAATATATATATATATGTATTTTGTTATTTTATTTAATTTATTATTACTATCATTATTTATTTTTTTTTAATTTTCGGACTGGGCTAAGTAGTGCAAGCCCAGCCCAGAATTTAATCCCCCAAACATCCAACCCATAAGTCCATTCCCAAGCCCTCTCGACCAGACTTCAAGCCCAACCAAATGAAGCCCAAATCCAAACAACTCATAACCCATCATACACACCTAAGCCCAACCTAAACCAAACCTATAACCCAACTTATACCCTAACTAGCCCAAGACCCAGGGCCAGAAACCGGGTTATCCGACCCGCGACCCACATGCTGACGGGTTGTCTTCAACCCACAACTCACCAGAAGAGCAGGGGAGGAACGGGCGGCGGTGCGACGGCTCAGCGACGACGACGGCTGGGCGCGAGAGGAACAGCGACGGCGGCGTCGCAAGGGAGAAGAGCGAGGGAGGGGCCCGACGCGGCGATCTGCTTTGGCGGCGCGTCCTGACGGCGGCGAGGGGAAGGAGAAGGAGAGGACGGCGTGGGGCTGTGGTGTTGGGGTTGCAGGTGACTGCAACGGCGGCATGGAACGGCGAGGCAAGGCGGGGCGAAGCAGGCGACATGGGAAAGGCGAGGCGACGGCGCCTGGAAGGAAGGGGAAAGGAGGAACTGGATGGTGGAGTGTCGGGTCCTGCGTGTGGATCCGGCGGCTCTGCTGCAAGGAGAAGAGGAAGAGGTGGCCGTCGGGTCGCAGGGAGGAGGTGTTGGTGTGGTAGTCGGCAGGGGCGGTGCTGCGTGGTTTCCTTCTTCCTTTTTTTTTGTGTGTGTTGTGTTTATGTGTTTGAGTTGCTATTTTTTTTTGAGTTTCACAGAGAAGGAGACGGAAGAGAGAGGATGATGAGACAAAAGAGAGAGGAGAGGAAGCCGATGAGAATGGGTAGAGGGTCGGTTGGAAAGGATAAAGCAGATGAGGAATAATTGAGGAAAGAAAGAGACAAGGGAAGAGAAGCTGTGGCAGACAAAGGGTCACGGGTGATGGCGGCTAGGAAGAAAAGAAATGGAGAAGAAAATAAAAAGAGAAAGAAAAAGGAGAAGGAGAAAAGAAGGAAAGAAAGAAAAAGAGGGAAGAAAGTGGGGCCCACGTGGCCGGGAAAAACCGGGAGAGAGAAGAAATGTTGCCGGGAAGGAGGAAGAGGAAGGAAAGAAGAGTGACTCGGAGCAAGCTCGTTGGCGGGTCCGGATTCTCATGTCGGAATCCCGTAAACGCAGGGATACTCCCGTCTTTCCGACAAATTCCGTCCCGAGTCCAAAAATACAACTTGGGCTCGGAAAATCCGATTAATCCTCCTGAACGTCGTCCAAGTCTCGGAACTGAAAACCGAGGCTCGGTTAGTTAGGAAGACACTCCCGAGCGCGGGAAAATTCTCGGTTTTGAAAAACGACTACCGATTTACCTCGAATTAATTACCCGAGATTAATTCTACAGTAAATCACGGTGAAACAATTTCTACAGTCCCGGTAAAAATCAAAAATTTACCCGGGCTGTTACAATATATATATATAAATCTGTTTATATAATTATTCTGGTATTTAATTTTCAAAAAAAAATATATTCACTTTGAGGAAAATATAGAAAGTATGATTTATGGTTTTAGGGAAAATTTATGTATATATATATACCTTGATAATTATGTTTTGTTTTGAAAAAAATGTTATTATATATAATTAGGAAAAAGATAAATATTGTATATATATTTTCTGAAAATTATAAATACGTTATTAATTTTCTGGAAAATTATGGTAATTAACTTTGGAAATATATATGGTACACATGATTTATATTTCTGAAATATATGATTATTTTGATAATTTAATTGTTTGGAAAAGTATTTTATGTTGGAAATATATATATGTATTTATAAATTTGTATTTATTTTCAGAAAATAAGTTTATGTGAATATACTTTCTGGAAATGGAGTTTTCTAAAGATAATGATACTTGGAAATTATATTTTGGAAAGTATGGAAATATTATAGAAAATATATACATATGTTATAATTTCCAGAAAAAAATGGTAATTGTGATTTTGGAAAAATTATAATTATTTTATGAAAATATTTTGAAAAGAGTTTTAATTAAAGTATGGTACCAAAAATTATATTCAGATATACGTATGGTATAATATTTTTCGGTAAAAGATGATAATAAAGAATATGAACCGGGATGGGTTATTTCGTAGTTTTGGCATCATAGCATACCGATTATGTGCATTTATGTGTATATATTGTTTTGCTGTATAGGTTCGGATATCGGGCAGTTTCCCGAGGAGCCGGCTTGGGACCGGTCATTGTCTCCGGAGTTGAGTAATCGGCCAAGGTGAGGATGGATTTCCTTCGATATGTGCCTATATTACTCGGTTATTGTGTTTGTTGATTATTGCACTGTTGAGTATTGTGTTTGTTGTGGTTTGTTTCGGGGTGTTTATCCCATTGTCTTGATTTGGTTGTTGGGATGTTTATCCCCGTGTTGAGTTTGGATATTTATTTTCGTGTCTTTGGCCATAAGAATAATGGATTAATTAATAATTTGTGATAAGGATGTTGATCCTTGATTTTGGATGGGATGTCTATCCCGGTATTTTGGTTAGGGATGTTGATCCTTGTGGTTTGATTTTGTTGATGATAATATAATTGTCACGTGGTAAGTAGTGGTACGACTCGATGGTTTAAGACTGTTTCGTGGTGGGCGTGACCTGGGTTACTTGTGATAAGCATGTCTATGCTTGGGATGTCTATCCCGTGATTATTTTTGGGATGTCGATCCCTGGGTTCTCTGGATTTGGTCTGGCACCCAGAATATGTTGATAACCAGGTCTGACCTCTAGCTTATCCGTGACGGGGCCCGGAAAAGATAAAATTGGAAATTTGGTTTTTATTTGAGTCTTTTTGGTCTTGGACCAGTTTTGGGTCGAGTTTTCGATTTGGCATGTATTTGGTGGTTTTTACCTGTTTTTGGACCTTGAGTTATTACAGAGTGCATATTGATTGTCTATCCTTCGTTGGTGAGCACTTCGGACTCACCCCTCACCTGCGGGCTTTCATTCCGTAGGATGAGTTACTTGTGGTACAGGTTTGGTGCATTCCAGACAGGCTGCGGCATTATCCCTTGGACAGGGCTCGGATCCATAGTTTGCATCAGTGTCGCATACAGTGTCTTGTGAGTTATTAAGTCTTCCGCTGTGCATTACTTTTGCTATTGTTGGGCCATTGGGCCGGCTATGTTGTTATAGATGTTTTTTATTTTGGGCTGTTGAGCCCGAGTTACTGCTGTATACACTGTATACTGGGCTTTATTTGGTTGGGTTGTCACAGTTCCGACACGTGTTTATTGTGTACGGTAAATACGGGTCGGGGTGTTTCAGCCCCTCCTGTCGCCGCCTTGACCGGTTAAAGGGTGAGTACCCGTGTGTGTGACCGGGTCGTGGTCACGGGTCGGGTCTGACCCGGTCTTGTTGGTGATGGGTTGTGTGTGCTGAGACCGTGGGCTTGCTTGGGCCTGGCGCGGGTCTGGGCTGGTCTTGTGCGCGCCTGGGCTGACTGCCTTGCTGGTTTGCTCCTGCGCCTGGGCTTTAGCTTTGGCCTTGGGCTGGGCTTGGACTTGGCCCAGTCCAGAAATAAAAAAATAATAATAATAATATAATCTGGTTTATATAATTGTTTTTGACGCTAAATAATTTTTGGAAAAAAATTATATACATGAATTCATTGGAATTATTTTTGGGAAAATTATTTTATGGAAATAATTTTTGGAAAGGGTATTATCAAGGTAATAAAATACCGGAATAATATCCGGGTATAAGTATAAGTATGGTATTAATTTGACACATGGATAATAAATGGTGAATTATGACGGTAATAGAAAATAACCCGGGGGAGTAACCGAGACGAGTCAGTAATTATTTTTCGTTATACAGTAGTAGCATGACATTTGCATATCACTTATGTGTGCATATTATTTGTTTGATATAGGAGTTGATACCGAGCAGATACCTGAGGAGCCGGACTTGGAGTCTATTGGACATTTCCAAAACTGATAATCGGCTAAGGTGAGGATGGATAACCCTTGATATGTGCCCGTGGTACTGTGTATGATTTGTTGATTGATTGAACTGCTAGTATGTTTATTGTTGGCTGTTTGACTGCTATGATATTGTTGCTGTTGTTGGATAGCTGTGTTTTTGATTGGTGGAATCTGTGTTGTGAACAATGTTGAACTGTTAATTGTGTGTAACTAATGACATGAGATTGTTGATTGGTTGAGTCTGTGGATTAAACTGAGATAGTAGAAAATTGGATAATTGATGAAAGAGTAATGGAATTGGACTGGAATTGAGATGATGATATAATTGTCACATGAAAAGTAGTGGTACGACTAGATGGTTAGAGGCTAGTTCTGTGGTGTCATGGCCGGTTTGGTTGGTTGTTGGGGATGTTGATCCCGGATGATGTTGTTATTGGGATATTGATCCCGGATTTGTTGTTATTGGGATGTTGATCCCGGATTTGTTGATATTGGGATGTTGATCCCGGATTGGTTGTGATTGGGATGTTGATCCCGGATTGTGTTTTGGCCTGGCATCCGGAATTAGTTAATAACCAGGTACGACCCTAGCTTGTCCAGTGACGGGGCCCGGAAGATAAAATTGGTAATAAAAATAATAAGCATTCTTTTGGTCTTGGCTCAGTTATGTTTTAGTAAGATTCTTCTGTTGTGTTGTTTGTGTTAGATTCTTCTGTTGTGTTGGTTGTGTTACTTCGAAAGTATTACGGTTGATTATATATCTTTGTTTATCCTTCGTCGGTGAGCACTTCGGACTCACCCCTCGCCTGCGGGGTTTCATCCCGTAGGTTTAGTTGTTTCGTAGATCAGGTACGACGTTCGATGGCTGGTGCTTTCTTCTCCACCTGACTCCGGATCCATACCTCTGTTGCATGTGCATTTAAATCTTCCGCTGCTGTGCAATATTTGTTGCTGTGTTGCAGCTATCCTGTATTGCTTTGATGTTGTCTATTTGGTTTGAGCTGCTGTTGTTGAGTGGATTGAATAATGGTCCCCGAGTACGGGAGACAGATATATTATATTCAGTGAGCTGTTATATTTGATTTACTGTGTAGTATTTTACTGCGATGTACTGCCTGAGCTGTTAATATGAACAGTTCCGGCACGTATTTACTGTAAATACGGGTCGAGGCGCTTCAGTGTAGGAAAGGGTGTGTTGCTAGCATTCCTCTTGTATAAAAAATTATCTAACTAGTTCTTACTCTTAATCTGCGTGAGACCGAAGCCAACCTTATCTTGAATGCCTATTTCACCCCAATGTATATGAACCGTTGCATATTGTTTAATTTTTTTTCCGTAATTATTGCTAGATTTTACAATGATAAAAATCGAAGGTTGTTACATGGAGTTCAATGGTATTTTCTTTTGTAACTTTCTTTTTTATTAATTAAGTAACTAACTACTAACAAAATCTACTAGAGAAATCTGGGTCTAATCAATATAGTATTAACAAGGGGCCGCACCCATTCCCCATTCTTCTACTTCTTTATTTTTTTAATTCGTTGGGACCATTTCTTCCAGATTTTTTTTTGTCCATGCAGTAAAGTGACATAAATAGCAATGCAGTTGCGAGAATTATAATATTATTTTGTATTGGAATAATAGATCAACTGAAAATATGTTCCCAAAGAAAAAAAAAATCAACTAAAATATTATACAATATTTTCACAATCACGGGTTTTCTCAAAAAAAAAAAAAAATCACAATCACGGGTGTGAAAGTTTGTCATCAGATTGATACGTGTCAAGCAAGGTGGACCTTCATTCTTGCCTTAAAATAATAGGTGGTAGGACACTTGTCGACCCTCAATTATTCAAGTCCTCCTATTTCTATACGTGGGTGTCGGTTCCCCTTTGTTGGACTTGGGGGTCGGTATCTGCCTATCTGCCTTTAAAAGATTTTGTTCTCTCTACTTAACTCTCTGTGTTTTTGTTAAAAAAATAGCCTTATGTAGAGTTCACATTTTGTTTGATTTGGATCATTGAAATAATAAAAATATATTAGTGAGCAACTTTGTCATTGATAGATACATATCGATGATCTATAAGCCGCGAGCCGACGAGAATGTTGCTAGACCGACGAAGTCGAGTCGGAGACAAACAAGAATATCTAGATATTGTGAAGAGATAAGGCTTGTCCACCTATATGTATATATAGCTACGCATTACAAAGGCTTAGGTTTTGGATTCGTCCATTAAATGTTGCCTGTTTTGGAAGGCTGGCTTAATTGCTTTTTTTTAATTCCCCACCCGGGTTCTGGAGCTTTACTCCAACTAATTCGGTTTCGACCCGCATTGCGCACTTAGGTATGGTGGGTGAGTCTCTCAAGAGGAATTTTCTGCATACACGCAGATTCGAACCCGAGACCTCACTTAAGCGGAACCAAGTCGCTTACTACTTGGCTAACCCCACATTGGTGGCCGGCTTAGTTGCTGATTAAGCATTATGGAGCCAAAGGGTTTAGTCTTGCAGAACTTTCTCAAATCAATCAACATAAAGAAGCTCAAAAGAGTAGACGCAGATTTATGGCATTTTACTAATTCATTAAAGGTCATACCACACATACTCCCTCGAGACATCAAAAAGTACAAAAACATAGCAATTAACATGACTTATAATAGTCAAGCACAGGAGTAATTATTCGAAAACACAAATATAACAAAGAAACAACCTCTCTGATTCACACAAATTTTCCCTTATTTGCATCAATTCGATAGCTTAATTCCCTCAACACATCTCCTCGGATTTATTTAGTCCAAACACTCACATTAATTAGATGGAGATGCTATTAGGAACACCCCTGCCAGTGACCCCAGATGGTGAGAATGGCTTCAGCAGCTGATACGGAACAATTCCAGCCCCACTCCTATTCCTTAAATTCAAGTCGGTGTTCCTGGCATCTATGCTCCCTTCGAGCTCCTTCAGCCTAGTATTAAACCTTTCGAATGCAGACTTAATTTCGGGTTCATCCTCCCAACATGGTTCCAGTTTGTCTCCCAGGTACTCTTCATCAGTAGAATGAGTTGACAGGACGTCCAAAACAAGCATTACCTGTAATGCCTGAAGCTGTGAAGGGAAGCATTCTAGTAGAGTGGCTTCAGGATTCTTCAGGAATTCCTTGAACTCCACTTCTGAAGGATCCTCGGTAGGCATAGGGGTTCGAGAAGTTGTTGGACGGTTCGGGAAGTAGCCACCATATGCGTACTGTCCAAAGTTCACAGCTGCATGGTGACCTGCAGCCACCCAAATGATGGTGGTCACAACCTGGATGAGATCATCCTGAGTTTTCAGGACAGGCCACCATGGTTCGTCTTTCTTGTCTGCGTGGCCTTGAGTTCGAACTTCTGTCCACCATGCCTGAAGCTCCTCGTCACCCTCCACCTTGCTTGCTTCTGGGTAATAATGTTTCACACAGTCACTAACCCATTGCTTGATTGCATCCCAGAGGTGAAGACCATCATTGGCGTAGGGATAGTCTTCGATTGTCAGCTTCAGGCCATGCTTTGCTGTTGGATCCTCAACGGCCATCCCCCTAAAATGTTCACCATGTCAAAGAAAGATTATTAGCAGCACAAATCCTGCAAAGTAATTTTGTCTAGATACTTGTTAACAGTGACACTTCAGTATACCTTGCAATCAGGTCTGCTGGTAATGCTTCCTGGTCGAAACGCCATACCTTGTCATAAGCATAGGAGCTAAGCTCAATGGCATACTTGCCTGGGGCGAAAGTATTTTCAATGATTCCAGCTGCATTGATAAGGCTTAGGCGAGCAAGGGCATTGATTTCCATGGTGTAGCGGAAATGAGGCTGCAAAAGTCTATAGATGGGATGCATTGCACTCAGTTGCCTATTAGCTGCAATTATGTATGGCTCCACACAACAGTGTGTCCTTAGCCTGCAAAAAAGTTTGAGATTGTTATGTGAAAACAAACATATTATAATTAGGCACAAGAACCTCATAGACGAGCCAAATCTATTTTGGTACATGATCACCTATCAGCTGTGATAAAATATTACTTAGAAATCTTTATACATAACTAGATGTATTAATGTCACAAATATACATACCAGTGACTAACAAGCTGATGGTAAGCAGAGTCATGAGAACAAACATGGGCCTTGGCCAGCCTCCACAGCCAATCCTCGGTAGGATCGACACTTGGTGTAAACACCTGCTTCCACTGTGGCTTGCCATTAGCTGGTGGCCGAGTGAGTTCGATGGCTACCGGTGTCAATACCCCCTTTTCTGTGAGGAAAAACACAGTTCTGGATCCATAAAATGTGGCGCCATCAAGCTCTCTCACTTTGCTCACGTAAGGCAAGTACACATCGTGATAGTCCAACATGAATAGCCTCTTTTGTTCCAGTGCCTGCAACCACCAAATGAAAAAGAAGTCTTTCATTCATCTGTCTAGTATGTCAAATTAACATATATGGAATTTTTTTAGTTTAGGCCCAGTATATATATAGCGACCATGTGGTATACCTCTTTAGCAGTCATAACATTTCCAATCTGTTGCTCAATTAGTTTTCCTGTGATCAAGGATTCGGGCGAGCCATAGACTTGGGGATCCAGTTTACTTGTGATGGGCCATTCCTGCATGACATAAGAAGAGATTAAACAGTTGTATGTTAATATTGTCAAGGATATTTGACTTCAAGTTCTGGTTTAGTTAGTCACAGCTCACAAGCTATAGGAAAGTACTTACTGTAACCAGCTTTATAACGAGAGGGTTGCAACCAGCAAGAGTTTGGCGAGAAAATTCTTCATCCCTGATCCAAGAATGCCTGTCTCCTGCCAGAGCAAGTTACACATATTGGAATCTCTGTTATTGGCATTATCAATGCACAGAGTATATATAATGTTTATGGATAAGGAAGGGGACATCATACTCTCAATCAGTTCAGAAGCGTCAAAGAGCAAAAATTCATCTCCACCCTCCCTGAAAGTCCTTAGTGTCGCGGCTGGCAATGACGTTAGTAGGCCAATAATATCTTGAGGGAGTTTAAGTCCTTGTTTATACAGAGAGTCTATGTGAGGAAAATTGGGGAATCCTTGTTTGTGGTCCTCAAGTATTGTCTCCAGTCCAGGTAGCACTGAGTTTAGCACTGAACTTAATGTTTTAGCTCCAAAGTTGACAGACTTCACAGCAGAGAATGCCTCGTCCCTTGGCACATAGACCATGAGACTCCTTGATTCTGATGATGGGTCTGCACAGAGGCATTGGAAAGGAGAAGATCAAATGAGTGATTTAGCCTTGATTATAGGTTTTAGCTATATGTTATGTGCCTTCTAACTATTGTTTAATTTATGGTTGTAACTATAAACATATATTAGTTGATGATTACATAACTTGACTAAAGATCGATCATGGGGGAAATTGGTTTCTGCATATTACTAATTTATGATCTGAATTTTTGGATACCATGCTTAGTAGGAGAGCGGCCTGTTCTGCAACGCCTTGGATAAGGGTGCTGGGTGCCGCCGAGAACAGGTCTTGCTAGATTACTGCTGAAGTCCGGGACACCAAGATCATTATACGTATCATAATCATAGATCCTATCACCTGCCTTTCTCTCCCCTTGTCCATTCCCTCTAAGATTTTGCAACTCTTGATTCCTCAGCTTCTTCAATCCACTTGGTGTCTCAGCTGGCAAGTAGGACTGATGGATGATTCACACACATAGTCAATAAGTAAAGCTCACATGCAATGAACAAATCGTTACTTACTAAGGAGGAAACTGCACAATAAACAGAAATCACCTTATTGGTGAAGAACACTCTCTTGACAGGATTTTCATATTTGGAATGAACAAATGATTCGCAAGCCAGGGTAAGGGTCCCATTGGGTAGGCCTTCAAGAAGAATATGGTCGATGTACATTTCCTTGTGCAATTGATTCTCCACCAATATAGCACCAATCTCTCCGAATCCGGCAGGCACTGTGAATTTAGCCTCATATTTTATCTCATCAACTTTCGGGCTAAATTTTTGAGCATATGCCTTTATTGTTTCCTTCTCTGTCCCGGTCTCTGTATGAGAAATTTAACCAGTTAGATATCAACCTTGATTGCTCTTGATTTCCTACTTGGCATGACCTTGTGTTCTTTTGGCAGCCATAGTTAATTTACAAATTGAATTAAGTTATAACGATAACTCTTTTAATCACTATATATGTAGCTAATATGTTGCATGCACAAGTTAATAACTAACCAAAGTAAGATACCTTTCGTGATATATAAGAATGCGTGCATTCAACTACAAACTTACTCGGATCAAGCTCAGAGCTAACAAGCTCCAAAGCAAAAGTTCCACTAAGCAGACTGGTCAAGTCATCAAGAGGCCTTGTTAGCCCCACATTGTCAAAGATTCCACCTAGTATGGTCTTAACCGTAACAGTTGCCTTAATTTTCACGGAATCTCCAGTTTTTGAAGATAAACTTGGGATGAAGGGATTTAATGTGCTGATCAGAGATGCACGAACGGTGGTGGATTTATTAGATAAGTTCCTTGCAGGGAAATTGGGTTGCTGGCCCTTAAAAGGAAGAGGCAGCTGGGAACTAGTAGTGTTTGCATGGCTGATCAGGCTACTGGAGGGTTTTGCTAAAAGATGGCAGCCATTCTTGGTTGAATTCAGGCTTTGAGTGAGCTGAGAGTTCATCATTTTGGTTATGGAGTAGCTAGAGCTAAGCTAAGTTGGGAAAATGGAGTGAGGTACAAGATCTTTGGGTGCACGTATTTATAATGCGTGCTAATTCATTTTTTTTTTTTAAAAAAAATGGACTGTGAAATTTTTGGTTTCCCAATTCAGCAACGCCTTCATTTATGTTTGTGTCTTAAATCTTAATAATGTATTGGTGTGGGAAGTGGTTGACAAGTCGATAAATTTTCTCATGTCAGCCAATATCTATCTTTGATCTTGGAATTTATTATAGGTATCCGTAATAGTATGTGCTCCTTTTCAATGTGTGTGAAATCACCTTATCTTGTGTACCTACTTCCCTAATTTAGTAAATGTATCAATCATTATATTTTATTTTACTACTTTTTTGGTTTCACATGGCCAGATTTAGAGTACTCCCCATGCTGTGTCGGCCGAGCAAATGTTTAAGTTAAATGGATAGCTAGTTACTAGTAAAATAAACATAAGAAAAACTTGTACACGGCAAGGATGTGATAGGGCCTTCGCGATCTGGTTTAATGGACGATAATGTGACTTGCAGTCATAAATAACCAAATGAATTTCACAGTCAAATGAAACACAAGGCATTATGGAATGCATGCGCATTTAGTGATAGTAATGAAAAGAATGGGAGAACTCGGCAAGAAAAGAAAAAGGAAATGAATGGGAGAATACTGGGGGATGTATTAAGTTGTGCATATAAATTAACACGATAGATACTCTTGCCCCTCATACTTCCCAGTCTATATTGTTGGAAAAAGAAAAAAAGGGAGAAAATGGTATGTTGCAATGTATGATTTTGGCCACCTATTTTCTATAGATTTTTCCGGGTTTTTGGGTTTTTTGGGCCCCTATGTTTAGTGGTTTGGCCAATTTGGTACCCCGATATTTTTTTTGGCCGGGCATATACCCCAAGATTGCATGGGCAGGCCAATCGTAGACCCCTGGTCAGGCACCTGCTGATGTGGAGGATGCCCGCGTATTTGCGCGTGTTACTGTAGCAAAATGACGTCGTTTTAAAGGATTGGCTGGACATGTAGGATCCATGTGTCTTTGTGGGCTCCGCATGCTACTAACCCCGAGTTTTCCACCCAACCGACCCGAAATTTGTTGGATACCGAAATGAAAGCTAACCCGATTTTGATTATTTATTTAATCATTTTTCTTTCTATTAATCATATTTTATTTTTAACAATATTAAAAATGAGTAAAACTTAATTTCCAAAAAATTTACTTGGTTTTAAATAAATACACCTTATTATGCTGGATTTATTATTTTTAAAATTTTATTTTTTTCATATACTAATTTCTAAAAATTCCTATTTTCTATTTAAATTATAAATTAGAAAGAACGATTATTGAACCAGATGTATTGAGTTAGTTTATTATTTTACTTCCCTTATTTTTCCAAAACTAATATTTTAATTCTTAAGAGTTTTTGGGTTTTTTGGGCCCCGATGTTTAGTGGTTTGGCCAATTTGGTACCCCGACATTTTTTTTTTGCCGGGCACAGACCCCGAGATTGCATGGGCAGGCCAACCCCTGGTCCGGAGCGGTTTCGGTTCGGTATGGGAAGAATTTGGGCCTTTGAGTGAAGTGGGCCCCACTAAGCCACCTGTGGCCGACGTGGCATGAAACGGTGACGTTTTCTCACTTAAAACGACGTCGTTTTGCTACAGTAACACGCGCAAATACCCGGGCAGCCTCCACGTCAGCAGGTGCCTAACCAGGGGTCTACGTTAGGCCTGCCCATGCATTCTCGGGGTATATACCCGGCCAAAAAAAGTTTTGGGGTACCAAATTGGCCAAACCACTAAACATGGGGGCCAAAAAAACCCAAAAACCCGATTTTTCCTTTTCCTTACATTACTACATTAGTAAAGGTTACTTTTTCCATGTTTGGGCTAATCTTCCTCCCCATGACCGGGGCCACATCCTATGTACCGATTTTATTCGATGTTAATGAAATGCTGTGTTTTCACTGGAAAAAAAAAAAGAAATACCATATATACGTTGCCATGCTGTCTGGTCTAACCCATAAATCCTCAAAATTATTTCCATCCCCTAATCTTGTAATCATGTAACAATTTTTTTGCAGGGAAGAACGAGTTTCCCACCATTTTTTTCTTTTCAGATTTTCAGCCTTCTTCCAATAGATGAAGATTAGCGTTCTGGGTGTGCTTCCACCTATTATGCATTCCCAGCAACAACGTGATGTGCATGAAATTACATACATTTTACAGCGCACACTGTCGTCTTTTAGCCTTGCATTCTTCATTAATTCATGCATTTAGATGTAAATTCACTTCTTTTCATGCTAAATCCATCTCTCCTTACCCTTGGATGCTTTTAAGTACAATTTGGCGCAATTTGGAGCTTATTTGGCCATTTTTGGGTTAGCAGCGCCACTATTGAAGAAACTAGACCAATTGCCTAGCAGCGCCGCTGTTACAAAATATCTGCTCTTAAACATTTTCCTTCCAGAGAATCTTTTGCTTTGGAGGAGATTTGACGATTTTGGCCCAAAACTAATGAGACACTGTGAAGTGCACTGTTCTAGTACAAATCGGATGCCTGACAGCGCCCCTACAGTGGCACTGGCGTCAAGACCCTATTTTTACTAGGGTTTGCGCCTAATTTCCAGGAGTATTTAAGAGGGGATGCACCTAGACACCCCTAGAAAGGAAAGAAGATTTAAAGAGGAATTCTTGGAGCTAAAGTCTAGGAGTTTTATTCCAATTCCTACACGCATAAATTCCTATCTTTTAGGAATTTAACCCTAGATATAAAAGGAGACTTGCTGGACGAAATTAAGGGCTTTTGGGGAGCAGCAAAAAGTCAGGGATTTGGCTGTAAGAAAAATGAAGCTTTTAGTTTTATTTTGCATTATGTCGATTATATTTTTTTTCTTTATTTTCTTCTTCTTCATGAACTAAATACTCTATCTAGGTTTATGGGATGTAGCTACTATTCTTGATGTTTGATTTATAATCCACACTTGGTTTTCTTTTATTCGTTATGCTTTGATTTGATATAGAGTGCTTAACAGTGTCTGCGGCTTGATCACCCTCAAACACTTCTTAGACGCCTTAGTGACGCACCTAACGGAGAAAGTAAGAACTCAGACCGTTCTATATCAAGCCTCTACCCCTATTGATCGTTGAAAGAGACTTTAGGGTTAGTTGAGGATAACAGCGCCTGGCACAGCGACACCGTGCCCTAGGAAAGAGCTTCACTGACGAAAGTGGGTTATTTCAAAACTAGGGTAGGTTTATCTCTACAAGTGACAGTAGTTATAAACACTTTAGGTTAGGTAGCCCTTCAAAATGGACGAATATATTTACCAAGTTATGAATTATAGTTACACAACGAGGCTGTAGTAAACCCCGGATAACCTAGGTCTCCCATCACTGTGTTTTCTTCCTAGTAATCATTACCAATCAGTTCAATCAATATGATTTATTCTCGTATTTATTCTATGAGAAATGCGAGTCTGTTTTGTAAACTTTCTTCATCCCCTATATAAAAAAAAATGATCAAATAAAAAAGGAAGACGAGCTTGCTTTCTTATTCCCGTGTTCGATCTCTTCCATCTCTGCCTAGCCCCTTGTCACCTATGTTGAAGAAAGGTTTGGAACCTTGTAGAGAATGAAGAGGGGCCAAATATCCTCCTCTTAACAAAGCTTCTCGAGGCTCCACTCTCCCCCTTTATAAGTAAGGCCTCCTTAGCTTGAGCGAAGATGGGGATAAGGAATAAGGATTGAAGCCCCTTAGCTCTGCCAGGCACTGGACAGGGGTTAGCTCTGTAAATGTGTAGAGCCAAGTGTAGTGTAGTAGTAGGCACTTATAGGCCCCTTCCCGACTACTGGATCACTGCACTGCTTTGGGCCCAGGAAGCGAAGGGAATGAGCTCGGCTGCTTCTCCTCCACGCTTATTTTCTTCACTTAAGCCTCTACCCCTACTGATCGTCGAAAGAGACTTTAGGGTTAGTTGAGGATAACAGGGCCTGGCATAGCGACACTGCGTCCTAGGAAAGAGCTTCACTGACGAAATCAGGTTGTTCGAGAACTAGGGTAGGTTTACAATTACGTGTGACAGTAATTGTAGACAACTTAGGCTAGGTAGCCCTTCAAAGTGGACAAATTTATTTACCAAGTTATGAATTATAGTTAGACAGCGACACTGTATTGAACCCCAGACAACCTAGATCACCCATCACTGCGTTTTCTACCCAAAACCATCGATACCTGTTACTTATTTCTTCTTTATTCTCTTTTCGAATTTATATTATTTATCTCTCTTTTATTTACTTGTTGTTTATTCAGTTTATTATCAATTCTAAACACTGCTTTCAAATCTCGGATTTTATTTACTGTTTATTGTTTATTATAGTCTAATCAATTGAGAGCCTGAGGCCAGTATTATTTTCCTGTCCCTGTGATTCGACCTTGTTACTACAGCAACGCTGTGCACTTGCAGCCGGTTTTGCACGAACAAGTTTTTGGCACCGTTGCCAGGGACTGTGCTAAATAATACTACTTAGTATTTTTGATTGATTAGGCTTTCTTTCTTTTATAATCCACTTTACTTTCTTGTGGCAGGATATTCACAGCGCCGCTGTTGATTCTCTAGCAGTGTATGCAAACTAGGAGCCAGCGTCCTGAGCTAATTCTTGTTCCTGATATTGAAGGCACTGCTAGGCCGAACCGTAGGAAAGTAAGGCAACAGAAAGCAGCAGAAACCGTCGAGACATCAATAATGGCCGGTATCAATCCTCCAAACAATGGCCGGGATGCTGATGGTAACATCATCAACCCCCCACGCGGCCAGGGTGAGCTACCAAGGAATGATGAGGGCAATATCATCAATCCTATAGGCCCGAGGAACCATGTTGCACAGTATGCTGCGCAGTAGCAGCGACCACAGGGCAGGCTGCCAGGCCAACCAGAGATGAATCCAAAAGAGCAATACATGGCAGTAACACTCAAAAGTGAGAAAGAGCTTCCAGACCCTGTTTCTAAACCAGCAAAAGTGACAACACCAGAATTAGAGGAGAAACAAGAAGCGGTGCCAAAACCAGTGATGCTGCCTGAGTCTGCCCCAAAGAAAAAGCCTCTGCCAGTGCCCTATCAGCCACCAATTCCATTCCCGTAGGTTTATATGAAGCATTCACAGGGCGCACTACTTGGTCAATCCATAAATCCGAAGGAACAGTGTCTGGCAGTGACACTACAAAGTAGGAAAGAGCTTCCAATCCTTGTTCCTAAACTAGTAAAGGAGCCAGCACCCGAAACAGAGAAGAAACAGAAAGCAACGATTGAACCAGTGACACTGTCAGGAGCTGGGTCTAAAATGAAGCCATTGCCAGTGCCCTACCAGCCCCCACTGCCATATCCACAAGTCTATAGAAAGAGCAGACTCGAGGAGCAATACAAAAGATTTGTGGACATGCTTAGCAGCTTGAGGTTGGAGATTCCTTTCACCACTGTTGTGGAATAGATGCCCACCTATGTAAAGTTTCTAAAGGAGATCCTGACCAACAAGCGCACTGTAGAGAAGCAGATAGTGGCCCTTACAGCAGAATGCAGTACTGTGTTGCTGCAACAGCAGCCCCTATCAAAGCTTGAAGATCCGGGAAGCTTTTCAATTCCTTGTACTATTGGCACCCAGAACTTCAACAAAGCATTGCGTGACCTTGGGGCCAGTATAAGTTTGATGCCATTAGTAGTAGCACAAAAGCTCAAATTTGGGGAGATAAAGCCAACATGCATGATGCTGCAGCTTGCTGATCGATCTGTGAAGTATCCTGTTAGTGTCTTGGAGAATGTCCCTGTAAAGGTTGGGAAGTTCTATATACCTTGTGACTTCGTGATCATGGACATGGAGCTTGATGAGTAGACCCCAATCATTCTTGGGAGGCCTTTTCTCGCAACAGTTGGCACTGTTATTGATGTAAAGGATGGTAGCATCACATTTCGAGTTGGGGAGGAAAGGGTAGATTTTACTGTCCAGAAGATAGAATCTAATGCATGCTATATGGTGAATGCTGTTAATGTCGAGGAGGATATAATTCATGCAGCAGGCGCTATGGAGGACACTGTTGGTTTACGAATGAGTTGTTTAGCGAGCAAGGGTGGACCAGAAGATGGTGGCAGCACTGAAGAGACGGTAGCAGAACACCCATCGACCATTCCAGCTGTTGACCCCAAATTGAAAGCCGTGGAGTTTCTAAATGACAATGGCACTGTTTCTCAATCTGTTGATATGGTGGAGCCTCCTATAGACGTGCCAAAGCTTCCATCATGCAAATTTAAACGAAAGAAGAGGAAGTTTAATGTGGCTGATCGAGTTCTCCTCTTTCACTCTAAGCTCAAACTCTCCAATGGCAAATTTTGTAATTGTTGGACAGGGCCATATACAGTGCTTGATTACCTTCCAAATGGTAATGTGGAGATTTATGATGAGGAAAATAACACTTTCAAGGTGAATGGGCAAAAACTCAAGCATCACAATTCTGCAGCAGCGACGGTGAAGGAGATTCCTAACCTTCTTTTTGAGCCACCATGAGCAGCACACGCTGCAAAGTGTCCAGCTACAAGACATAAAAAGAAGCGCTGCTCGGGAGGCAACCCGAGGTAGGTTTTAAGTTTTCAGTACATCCCAATAGTTTTACTTTCATTTTTGTTTTTGCTGTTGTTTTTGCAGCCATAAAAAGTATAAAAATCAGAAAAATCATAAAGACGGGGCACTGTGATGGCCAACAGCAGCACTGCTAGTGAAACACACCAATCTCGACAAACAGAGAAGCATTCTTATCCTTTCTCTTGCACTTTTAATTTGCCAGCATGCACTGTATGCCATGATGTGTGTTATATCTGCTGAGTTTTGCTACACGTCCACTGTACCCCTGCATCCATGCATTTTCATGGTTTACATCTCACGTTTCGTTTCAAGTTTGGGGGAGTCCCTCCCTTTTTGTTATCTTTCTGTTTTTATGTGTTTTGTGCTTTATTTCTACCCAGTGAGGACACTGTGGAATTTAAGTTTGGGGGAGGCATAAATTAGCATTTCTTTGTATGTTCTGCATTTGTATTCTATTTTTTATGGCTAATTGACTTGTGTTGTGTACGCTGCTGGACTTTATATGCGTTTTCTCGATTTATTCGCTGATGCAGCACACTAACAGCGCCACTGCTTACTTGCTGTTTCGATTCCTGCTTATTTTTGATTGTACTTAAATTCGAATTTGGCTCCTTTTTAGCTAAGTTTAGTATATGCAGGATGTGAAATCGAAATCAGTATAGTAATCATGCCCCATCAAGGTAACAAGTGCCAAACTTTTCTTTAAAATTGGGCAGTACCTACTGTTGACTATTTTAGAACCGACTCTAGTTTTTCTTTCAAGGCGAAATTTTATCATCTTGGCATACTTGAGGATGTGATATAGGCATTGTTTGATGAGCTTAATTTCCTTTATCTTACCTATATCACTATTTCACTTGACAACCCCGTTTGAGCCTAGGTTGATGGTCGATTTTCTTTGATCTTACCCACATCATCACACCTTAGTCTTTTGAGCCTTGCACGACCATCATGGTGCTTTAAAGCATATTGTTCTTTGAATTTTAGCCCGACCCTGTCTGCTTGCTTTCCTAGTTCTAATTTTCAGTGTGACAGTGTTGTGGCAGCGTCGCTGCTAGGTGAAAAAGATGGAGTTTGTCAAAATTTTTGAATGGAGCTTGGTAATTCAATGACATGGAGATTTATAATGTACTATTGTAAGATCAAGGGAGTTTAATAAAAAGGGTACACGAAAGAAAAAAAAAGAGAGAAAAGAGAAATTCAAATTCAAAAATGAAAAGAAGTACCCATTATGCTCCCTTGAAAATTTTTTGCTCACATTATCTCCTATATTCAATATGTGCTCCAGTACTCTGGTTTTCTTGGTTTGTGTACTAATTTGAAGAAAAAGCTATCTGAGTTAGAATTTTGGAAGGTAAGCGGCTGTTGTTAGCCTATCTAATTCCCTTTCTTTGGTAGCCTAACCTATCCTCATTACAAGGCCAAGAAAGACCTATTGATCCTTGTTTATGTCTTGATGATCATTAGTGGAGATTGAAAATCTGAGTCGGCTTATGAGATAGATATTTTGACCCTGGTACTTAACTTATCATATTGGCATAAGAAACTTTGATGGTTAATGTTTATTTATTGATTTCTTTTGATCATTCTGTATCTGCTAACTTGGCTGGATTAGAGCTGCTGATTTTTCTTTCAAAAGAATATACAGGATATTGAGCAGTGAGCACTGCCGCGTGTCTGACAGGTGCTGTTGATGTGTTTAATTTGAGAAAGCACTTGTAATTTCCTGCAGCATCATTTTTCTCTGTGTTCTAATTTGTGTTCTTGCTTGAGGACAAGCAAAGGTTCAAGTTTGGGAGAATTTGATGTGCATGAAATTACATACATTTTACAGCACACACTGTCGTCTTTTGGCCTTGCATTCATCATTAATTCATGTATTTAGATGTAAATTCACTTCTTTTCATGCTAAATCCATCTCTCCTTACCCTTGGATGCTTCTAGGTGTAATTTGGAGCTTATTTGGCGATTTTTGGATTAGCAATGCCACTGTTGAAGAAACTGGACCAATTGCCTAGCAGCGCCGCTGTTACAAAATATCTGTTCTTAAACCTTTTCCTTCCAGAGAATCTTTTGCTTTGGAGGAGATTTGACGATTTTGGCCCAATACTAATGAGGCACTGTGAAGTGCACTGTTCTAGTACAAATCGGATGCCTGACAGCGCCCCTACAGTGGCACTGGCGTCAAGACCCTATTTTTACTAGGGTTTGCGCCTAATTTCCAGGAGTATTTAAGAGGGGATGCACCTAGACACTCCTAGCAAGGAAAGAAGATTTAAAGAGGAATTCTTGGAGTTAAAGTCTAGGAGTTTTATTCCAATTCCTACACGCATAAATTCCTATCTTTTAAGAATTTAACCCTAGATATAAAAGGAGACTTGCTGGATGAAATTAAGGGCTTTTGGGGAGCAGCAAAAAGTCAGGGATTTGGCTGGAAGAAAAGTGGAGCTTTTAGTTTTATTTTGCATTATGTCGATTATACTTTTTTTCTTTATTTTCTTCTTCTTCATGAACTAAATACTCTATCTAGGTTTATGGGATGTAGCTATTGTTCTTGATGTTTGATTTATAATCCAGACTTGGTTTTTTTTTATTCGTTATACTTTGATTTGATATAGAGTGCTTAACAGTGTCTGCGGCTTGATCACCCTCAAACACTTCTTAGATGCCTTAGTGACGCACCTAACGGAGAAACTAAGAACTCAGACCGTTCTATATCAAGCCTCTACCCCTATTGATCGTCGAAAGAGACTTTAGGGTTAGTTGAGGATAACAGCGCCTGGCATAGCGACACTGCGCCCTAGGAAAGAGCTTCACTTATGAAAGCAGGTTGTTCCAGAACTAGGGTAGGTTTACAATTACATGTGACAGTAATTGTAGACAACTTAGTCTAGGTAGCCCTTCAAAGTGGACGAATTTATTTACCAAGTTATGAATTATAGTTAGACAGCGACACTATATTGAACCCCGAACAACCTAGATCACCCAACACTGCGTTTTCTACCCAAAACCATCTATACCTGTTACTTATTTCTTGTTTATTCTCTTTTCGAATTTATATTATTTATCTCTCTTTTATTTACTTGTTGTTTATTCAGTTTATTATCAATTCTAAACACTGCCTTCAAATCTCGGATTTTATTTACTGTTTATTGTTTATTATAGTCTAATCAATCGAGAGCCTGCGACCAGTATTATTTTCCAGTCCCTGTGATTCGACCTTGTTACTACAGCAACGCTGTGCACTTGTAGCCGGTTTTGCACAAACACAACGAAACAAAAGAGAAGACAAACATGAAAACCAAATTGTCAATCTAACTGATTCAACAATACAAAACATCATTCAAAAAAAAAAAAAAAACAATACAAAACATCTATTTTACATTGAACTAGAAAATAACCAATTTAGACTGAAAACCCATATATCGAACAACCCTGTTAAGAAATATGAAAGGGAGAAATTAGAAAATTTTGGGATTGGTTAGTTTATTAATCCTATCCAAAAACTAATTAATATGTTGTAATTTGTTTTATCTATCAAAACTTAAACAACATGTGATTTCATCACCATATGGTCCAATTTGATTGCTAATTTTTAACCTCTTTCAATGTTCAGAAAATCTAATTTTCAATATCATTAATTTCACCATTTTTGGTGAATAAACCTACATATATATAGATTATAAAAGTAAATCACGAACTACATAATTTCAGTTGCATCAATCAACAAAGTGTTCATGCAAAATCAGAGTATGTAGGAATCTCAACTCATCCAGAACATCAAGCATTTTCTTATTATTTTTACTACATCAATTTCACCATTCAGCATTTAATAATTCAACTAACTTCTTTATCCTTTATGCTACTTCAATTCTACTTAAATAAAGAATCTCATGAGTCATGGGGAAATGAAAAGGGTGATATCATTTAAATCAATTATGGAGCACATGCATGAGAACAAATCATGGCTAATCATCAAATGCAAAATTAGAAAATGTAGCACCACTCTGGAAATGATGTTATCATACGGATGCACCATTATTATGCTTTCGACCAAAAAAATACGGATGCACCATGGAGATATATCACAAAAATAATAGTATATCAAATAATATGGGTAGCATAATTATATATTTCATTGAAGTTCAGAGAGCTCTGATATCTTCTTTTATACTCGTCTATAAAAATGAAATTCGAACCCGAAACCTCGCCCTTATTTTTTACACAAGAATATCAAATGAGTTACAAATCCATTGATAAGCTTGAAGATATCGTCCTCTCGCACTCTAATGGTTAATTGTTAACTGTCACTAATAGGCTTAAAAAGAAAAAAGGAAAAGAAATGATGACTAATCATCACATACCAGCAATTAAAAATGTAATGTTATTGTTGGATGCATTACAGAGGTGTCACTAATAATATTTTAAACAATTTTCAAGTGTATAGTATATATATAGAAATTAAAGCGCTTCAATATTTTTCCTATAATAACTTTTTGTGTGTATAATGGTTAATTATTACCAGCCAAAACGGAAAAAAGTAGTGTGTCTAATCCACAATGTTGGAGCCATCCTGAGATCACTGAGAGGATTGTTTGGTGCTATACCTCTCCACATGCCTGGCTTTCCGATGTTTTCTATCAAGAAGCCTGGCAGGAATAACTAAATTTCTAGTCCACAAATTCATAATAAACAACTTTCTAATGGCAGGTTTTTGTTTCATACCTTCGTCATTCTTTTTTTTTTCTCCGAAACATATAATAAAAAATATTACCTTTTGTCATTCATGGATCTACTTCCCCTAAAAGTTTATAATTATGTCTGTCAACAAGAATCCCCGATGCTAGCATGCAGAAGATTTGGCAAACCATGTGAGTCCATTCATTTGCATATTTCCAATGATTCCTGTTTTAGAAAGTACGTAGTAGCTTCCTATTTTCATCACAAGTAGCATATACGTGTCCGTGATATGGAGTAGAGGTGTGGCAATTCCGGATACAACACCAGATTGGGGTTAGTATCTAGTATTTTGAGAAATTTAATCCTGCAAGTTCCCGGATGGGAAATAAAAAAGAAAAAGAAAAGAAAATGTAATCCTGCAAACTCTCCCAACTGATAAAATCTTCCTTCTAAGTGTTATTCTAGTGTTGCTCAAGCTAGCATGCTTTGGATATATATTGGTTACAGGAATGTGATTTGTAAACTGACTGTTTTGAACTCACTCTGTTCATGTTCTCCAGAACCGTAGTACAGGCTATTAGGTCTGTCTCAGTTTCTGTCTTTTCATACTTACAGAGTTAAGCATACTAAGAGTAATGCAAACCAAACCATGTTGCTCACCTACAAACACTATTTGCTAACTAAATAGGTCGAGTGAGAGTATATATTGCCACCCCTAGGAATGGTATTGTAGGATAGAGGTATCCAGTATGATTGTGACATGTTATCCATGGAAAGGAGGACAAAGAAGAAGCAGAGCGCTCACATGAAAAAGGTTGATTGTGTCCCGACAATATTCTAAATAAAAACCCTACCAACCCACCCAATTGCAGCATCATCATGGCCACCGCAACCCCAACCCAGTATCACCAGTCACCACCTGCATCTTTTGCCAATTGAGAAGCAAAGGGCCAGACTGGTGGTGAACTTTTTTGCACATTCCTTCATGAGAACTACGAGCCCCTCCTGCACGCATCGATAATCATATTTGTGTACTAAGTAGGGCATGTGCAAGGCATTCCTGATGAGAAACACGTTTACAGTGCATCCCCAATTCAGTTACTCAACCACCACCATCAATTAATATGTTTTTCAATGCTTGTTAAAAGTATTGTTACTCACATTTAATGATTCTCATTTTTCTTGAAAAAATCAAATCATATTGTATACAGCAATCTAGATAAGAAGTGTGTGACCCATATCGATCAGAAGTTGGCAGCCTCATTACAGAGTGCTGCATTGACTAGCTAGTATGAACACCCATATCCAAAGCTAGTAGCATCATTGCAAAACAGAGTGCAAGAGCAACATATATATTAATTATACTGGTGTACATCTAAAACTTAAAATAAACTAGCTGCTTCAGGCATTATTAAGTTTATTCGGCATTGATGGCCTTCACGGCCTCTGCCCGAAATCTCTGGTGTTATCAGAGTTGTCCCGCATCAAGATAAGCCCACAAGAAACAAGAGAGAATTGCTTGCCCCCATTAGCTGTATCTGCGCGTATAGGTTGCCCGCTCAATTACTTAAAACACTTGAGATAATACTTGGTACTGGATTAAGATTCCTCTTGGATAATGCATTACAATCCCCCTGCAACTGCATTGTTAAAAAGAGTAGTAGTGGTACTGACTTGTTGGAATTTGGGTAATTAGGTCACCTAAACAACTACAGATCTACTATCTTAAGGAATTAATAGACATAAACTAAACTACAACTGTCAAACACAGATACTTATGATGATTCTTGGTAACCTCAAACTTCTGAACCAGTAGTACTGGGAAATCAGCTAGCTTGTTTCCACCACGTTAAGGATGATTAATGTAAGAGCCGGGTTGGGTACCAAGAACAACAAGTGGTAGTACGTAGTAGCAGAAAAAAGAAACAACAAGAACTGGGAAGCATCTAAATCTTGAATAATGCAGGAGGATCCATCTCCCTCCTCCCCAGAATGTTACACCTCATCAAACTCCCAACAGTGTTGAACACCAACTTGGCATCCTCCCATGCATTCCCATGAGCCAATCTCTTATACAAATAACTATCAAACGTCATCCTCTGCACATACTCATCCCCACACAGCTCCACCAACGCCTCCCTCCCTGCATCGCTCCCATAAAACACCCTCTGCAGCAAATCCAAGAACCTGAAAGTGGCCACATACTTGGCGTCCCACTCCTTGAGATACTCCCTCTTCAGATCACCCTCCCAAACCATCCTCTCCCCGCCCTCCGACGCCCTCACTATCGCCTCCCCGCACATCCTCCCGGACTTGGCCGCGAAGTATATCCCTTCCCCGGAGCACTTGGTCACGTACCCGGCCGCGTCACCCACCAGCGCCACGCGCCCCCTCACGCGCACCGCCCGCGGGTGCTCCGGGATCGGGTGGGCCTCCACCTTGATCACCTCCCCGCCCCTGATCTTCTCCCTCACCCGCTCCCTCATCCGCCTCTGGTACGCCCTGATGTCCCGCTTCCGCCGCACCGTGCCCGTCCCCACCGCCACGTGGTCGCATTTCGGGAACACCCACCCGTAGAAATCCGGCGACACGTCCTCCCCCACGTACATCTCCGCTAGGTTCTCGTAGTACCCCATTTCTTCCTCCGGCAGCCGGATCCTCTCCTGGAACGCGATGGCGGAGGCGTAGCCCCCGGCGTTTATGAACTTGGCGGTCTTCCCGTTGGCGCCGTCCGCCCCGACCACCACGTCGACGGCGAGGCTCCGCTTGGTGCCGGCGACGGTGTGGTGGATGATGTAGGGGTTGGAGGAGGAGGAGGGGGGGACCTCGAGGTGGGTGACGAGGGCGGGGATCAGACACGCGCCGCTGGAGACGGCGCGGGAGCGGAGGAAGGAGTCGAGCACCTCGCGGCGGAGCATGGGGATGCACTCGTGGGGCTTGAGGGTTTTGGACCCGAAGTCGACGGTGAGGTTGGAGGGGGAGATGATCTTCATGCGGGTGACGCGTCGGTCGATCAGGTTGGGAGGGATGGAGAACTCGTCCACCATGCACAGGGGGATGGCGCCGCCGCATGGCTTGGCGGTGTTGGGGCTGCGTTCGAAGAGGAACGTCTCTATTCCCCCCGCGGCGAGTGTTTCTGCGGCGGATGATCCCGCCGGGCCGCCTCCAATCACGGCGGCGCGGAGCTTGCGGCCGGATATGGCGGCGGTGATGGCGCTTGGCCGGTGCTGGGATTTGGGTTTTCCGGGTTTGGGAGGAGAAAGGAGAGTGGGGTGAGGACTGTGAGTTAGTGTAGCTAAAGCAGCCATTACCTTTCGAGTTAGGAGTTAAAATTAGGAAGGAACAGGGGTTAAAATGTTGATTACTAGTACTATTTTTTGCTTAGTGCGTTCATTAAAAAAATGGTTTATTGGCAATTGGCGTTTATCTTTTAATCTCATATAGATTAATTTTTTTGTTTTTGCTTTTGTTTTGTCTCCTTGTCTAACTTTCTTCGTTGCTTTTAATGGGATTCTTTTGAGCTTTGAACAAGAATGGAGTGGAGCCTAGAAACATACAGAGAAGTATCACTTTGCATCCCCTCCTGTTTCCAGAATATTATCAGCATTTCATTGTTTCCTGGCATTTCATTCTATCATTCAAGCATTAGTACTGCAATATCTACGGTTTTCAGAGGTGTTGTAATGTTTGCTGGGATTTCTATTCACCAGAAGTCCTGCACTGGAGTTTGTTACCAGTTGTGTGTCAATAGGGGCAGCATTGAAACTCAAGTCGGATGCAAAATTGAGATGGAAACCAGATCCTGGACTGAAATAGGATGACAAATGCCCGAAAATAGATGCCCAAACCAGGCTGAATCTGCTAGCAAGGAGTTTAATGCCTGTGTTGGGTTGTAAAGATCCCACCACACATGATTCCTGGGTCGGTTGCAGGTCATTTCTGCAGTAAGGCATCCAATCATTCCACCGCGCCAGCCATTCCCACAGCATGCATTCTTCGAATCATGAAATCCTGTTGAAGCAGTAGAAAAGCATTAAGCATGTGTACATCCTTAAACACTATGAATCTGAAAGCAGTACTTCGTTCAGGATCAGAAAAAGGCACTTGGCAAGTTAAGATGTTGACCCCATAACTTCAACATAGAACTGTTAGGATGTGCTTACGAACTCTTGAAAATGTCAAATCAGGACAGGTGAAGTGTTTTCAACTTTTCATACCATAGCGTGCTGGGTTGTGTATGACCTCCATCATTGGTTGATAAACATCGCAGAAGATTATATGAGCATCAGGCAACTTGTTGTTAAGCTCAGCAATCTTGTTGTTAAGCTCAGCAATCTTCTCCTCAAGGACGATATTATACTGCAAAACCAGGTCATTGATCTCTTCCACACAGCCACTTCCCCCGGCATAGGCAGATGAATTATGCCACTCCCACACTGTACGTGGCGTGCATCCCAAAGGCAATATTCCCATGTATATGATCTTCCTGGCATTAGCATCGTAAAGGCTCTTTATAGCACGAATCATTTGGTTGGCCAGAATATTGGCGAATTCTGGGCCGGTGTACTTGACCATTATCCCAGAATAATTGCTAAGGAAGAGGTCAATGTAGTCATCTTTCCCGAAGGAGAGGAAGAATATGGAGGATCCGATAAAACGCTGAGCATTGTCTTCTAGCTGAAGCTGCAACAACTGTAGTGTTTCGGACACTTGGCGTAGCTGTTGGTTAAGAGACTGATGACTCCTGCTTCCAGGATTCATGATAGTTGCTTGTGCTGAGCCAAAATTGATGCCTCTCATTACTCCTGAAACTGATCCGTTCTGATTGTTGAATGACGCAGGAGCTGGCAAACCCATCTTCTTAGCTGCGATACCCATGTAATCATTACTGCGAAGTATACAAGTCTATTGACCACAGGCATTACCCTAATAAAACACAAACTTACTACTTTCAGCACATGAGAATAGAAAAATTGTCGCATATCTCAAAAATTGAACTCTTCATTTTACGACAACATGAATGCCAACATTGGCAAAAATATCAGAACAAAGAGACCCCACTCTGGTCGGTTGTCAATTTCAGATAGCAGATGTAATTCAACTAGCATAAGCCACTCTAATTTAATTGTTTTAAGAAAAAAACGCATATGCTGTCCTATGTTCATAAGATAGATTGCTAAACCAAGGTTCCAGAAGCCACATAAGCTATCACTGATAGAGGATCCTGTGAAGAAGGTCAGGAGCAAATGGCATGACCCTTTTCTGTCCACCCTACCTCCTACTGGTTCAGTATTTTTTTGTTGAACCAACTCCTACTGGTTCATTATATGTATGTCTTTTATGGTCTCCACGGCATACATTAACTTCCTAAAATCCAAAAGAAAAAAGGCAGGAAGAGAGGAGTTGAAAGGAAGCACAAGAGTTCCTTTCTTTTCTTGGTTGAGGTTTGCATCAAGAAGTATGACTTTGTGTCACATTCAAGGCCAACTATAAGCCTAAAAACAATCAAGAAATCTATACAGTTTCTGAATACAACTCCAGAAGAAATAAACACATTATGCAGAACAAAATCAAAAAAGCAACACATGAATCCTAAATTGACAGGAAAAGAGCGAGCAATTCGCGTACCTAGAAGATGAGGAAGAAGAGTTGAGTCGGAGCCATTAAAACAAGGTATCAAGGAGAGATTGCGATGGAAGAAAGTATAGAAGGGAGTGTTTTCTCCACAGTCAACAGAAGAGTCACCCATTACGAACAATGCAGGCAGATATGGCCCAAGTTCTTCTATAGAGGGTCTCTTCGAGTACAATCTTGGAAATGCCACACCGGTCACGCTCATCAAGATAGCAAGAAGATGAAGAATAACTATCTTTCCTGTTGCCATCATTCTATTCTAGTTGCTGCTGCAATCTCCAACTACTTCTTGGCACCTAGTATCTGCTTGGCTTATCTTGTTCTTAAGTTTGATGACTATTTTGTGTCTCGCACGAAATCTTGCTTGAGTCCCTGTATTTTATACGGGGAAAGACTAGAATCAGGTAAATGCAGTGCTAGGTTAGAGACGTTTTCAATAGTGGTTAGCTGTGGTGCAACTTGAGTACATATCTCGTGGTTCAACTGTATTTTGGAATTGGATTCCACGCAGTGATCATCCTCATGTCAGCGTATATATCCCGTGGTTCAACTATATTTTGGGATTGGATTCCAAGCAGTGATCATAATTGTGTCAGTGTTCAGCAACATCCCTCAAATTGAGGCATGAAAACCAGGGAGCAATCTTTCCTTCAAAAAAAAATAAAAAATACCAAAGCAAACATCCGATAACATTTCGACAGATCATGCCACTCTGCAAAATTATGCGATATATATTACGGACGGAACACAGGGATACGAGGGGTATGCTTATTAGCGACAAAAATTGGGCTCAGAGCAAAAGGAAAGACTTTTCTGCAGCCAAAGGACCCAAATGCTTTTCCTTTTGAGCATGGAGGAAAAAATTCTTGTAATTACTCGGGGACATATTAATGAAGGACAGGACGCACATTGGCATAGTTAACCCCATATATCCTGCTACCTGCTGGCTGTTGCATTCTAAAGGGAAGAGGTTGGTATCAGACGATCAAACTTCACCAAAATCCTGGGGATGTGATTGAGTAGATGAGAAAATGACTGCATGAGCACACACGCAATGCCAAATTTTCCATTTCAATTAAAAATTCAACAATAAGAATCGCACCGGACTAGCGCTTTGGAGAGTAGACTGGACTAAAAAATTTACAAGGGTTAAAGTTGTAGAGAATTGAAAACACAACCGCCAACAAGGGGAAGAATTTAAAACAATCACAAATGCTATCAGCGAGAACTCTGGACCACAGTTAGTCCCATCGGATACAGAAGCCATAGCTGTGCAACTCTGTTCCTTAATTTCCATAAGAGTTTTGCGGCACTCAGGAGCACCCAGAGGTTGCGAATCTGCAGCTATGCCTTCAGCTTGCCACTCATTCCACGTTTATTCTGCCAGACAACGTTCCTGTCTCCATGAATAGGGTTCTTCTTGGCTGCAACTGAACACTGATCATTCTTGCCACCCTTACTGCTTATCTCTAACTGTAGCTTTCGCCGGCGCATTCGATTCTCCAACCTTATCCCACGTAGAGTCTGTACCCTGCGCTCAATTTCCAAAGCCTCCGAGAAGTTCCAGATCCTAACAACGCCTTCCTCTCCTCCACAAACAATACGATCAGCACCAATATCCACTGAAAATAAGTTGGGACCAAATCCATGTAACATCCTCTGTGGCGGTTCTACACTGTTACCTTCCGTACTGTTAGCCCTAGAAACATTCTTCAAACTGTGTCTGCTAGTCCTCAGTAGTTTCCTCACATCAATCAATGATAGTTTTCCATCACTAGATGCTGAAATAAGCCAAGGAAACTCAAAAGCAAGGGAATAAACAGGACCTGAGTGAGGGATCCAAGTTGCCACCTTATAAACATTAGTTTTGTCAGAGCGACCCGTGAGCTCAAACATGTGCATAGCTCCATCTTCTCCTCCAGTAAAGATAAAATCGCCTGTGTGGCTTCGGGCCAGTGAATAAGTGTTACCAACATGTGCAGAACGAATGACAGTTAGCAGAGCCCCACTAATAGTGTCCCAGACATATACATCGGATCCTGATGTACTAGCAACAGTAGTATCATGAGGAGCAAGGCTCCATACCCAGTCACCATGCCTCAAGATGTTCAAACACTTAAGAGAAGAACGATCCCATACTCGGACTGTCATGTCCCATGAACCACTGTAAATCCTTGCAATGTCCAAGGCAATAGAGGTAATCGGCCCCTCGTGTTCCCAAATTCTGAATTCATTGTCAGGATTTGGTGGCTCAGAACCCCGAATGTCGAACAAATGTGGGAGACCGTCCACTGCCCTCCAACCTTGGATAAACCCATCAGTACCTCCAGCAAGCAGGAGCTTCGTATCTGCGGCAACTGCGCGGATGGTGCATCCAAGCGGCCGTGAGGATGCAATGGACAGTCCATCTTCCAAGCTCCACACCCGCACAACTGAATCATACCCAGAAGTGAAAACAAGCTTGGCAGAGGCCAAAACGCAAACAGTACGAACTGCTTCGGTGTGACCATACAAGACATCAATGCTATATCGACCCAAGAAAGTCTTACTCCTAAACTCCCTCTCCACAAACAGCTCTTTCCAGGATTTCTCATCTGGAATCCCCACGCTCAATCGTGGGGGAAGCAGGGGGAGACCCCATCTCTGGGAATAAGCTTCCTTCCAGACCCCGTTCTCCGATGCAAGCTTATTGAGAACTGTGGAGACACAAGATACTACCCCAAGCTCTTTAGGATCGAGGCGGTTGAGAATTTCTGAAATCAATGCCGCAGGAAGGTCGGTAATTGACCGGCCGCAAAAATTAGGCAAAACACCATTGCAACAACAAGTCTGCTTCGAACTACCACAACAACCCGAAATCCCTTTCTTGGAACAAAAGACCAACGTGGAACTGCTTTCAGCTTTGGGATTACGATCTTCAACAACACAATTGACCGGGATTTTTTTCAACACCTCAGTACTCTTTTGGCATTCAAATGCCATAAAATGGATGGTTAACCCTAAAATAAAGAGCTTTCTACGCAGATAACCTAACAACACAAAATTCGATAGAAACGAAAACCCAATTTGCAATTTGAACCCAAAATCAGAAGCCGGAGAGAATTCGGAGGAAAACCCAACAGGGAAAGCTACAGAAAGAACCCTAGGAGCCGAAAACCAAAACCAACGAAAGAGAATCCAACAAATTGAAACAAACAACGATAGTGGGAATAAAAAAGAGAAAAAAAAAAAGCGATAAGCAAGTGAAGCTAATTTGAAGCTGGAAAATTAAACAAACGTAAAGAGAAGTAGAGATTTGGAAAATAGAATAAAGAATAATGGGGTTATTACGGGTACCTACAGAGAGATTAAACTGCAGATCTTTGATCCACGAATTATATTTAGCTATGTCGCCAGAGAGAGAGAGAGAGAGAGAGAGAGGACGGCTGCTTAAAAAATAGAAATATAGGAGAAGGGGATATTGGGAAGTACACTCCATTTATTATCACCGTTAATTGCATAAAGCGATTTGACGGTTGAGATTAATGGATGCGACGTCGCTGGGTGGTGCAGACTGTATAGGATATTCGACGCTGCCACCCAGCCTGCCTTTGCATATTCTTTTTCTACGGGCCCGATTGAAGAGCCCAACATCCACTTTCTGCCTTATCAAGGGTTAAATGCGTTTTACTCGCGTTTAAAAATAAATTAAACAATTAGCATTTTAATAACTTAATTTTATTATTTTAATATTTTAGTTTGTTGACTAATTCGAAGTTCTCGGTTAATGAATAGAAAGTATTGATATGTGATAATTCGGACAAAGAATTTTTGAGATATACAATTGTTACAAATACAAAATTCAGAATTTTGGAAGTGCATTTTATCCTTTCTGTTTTCAAATTCTAACTAATCTAAATATTTATTTTTTTTTCTATCATCTATTTCGTCTCTGAAAAAAAGAGTAAATTCTATTGTTGTTCAATTTGGTTTTGTGTTTGGTTATATATAACAAATAAATAGAGTTTCATATTATTTTATGTTTTTAGAATTCCCTTATCCAGGTATAGCAATAGTGCGAATTGAGTGGGAAGAGGTCTCCCAATCCCATTTTATCTATCTCTCGTTTCCGGATCTCCATCTCCATGTCGGAAAGAATTTATTAAGCTCCTCCTCCAATCCCCCTACTAATTCCCTATTCCCCTTACAAATTTATTTACTAATAAAAAGAATATTAATATAAAAAAAACAATCAGTGTTTAGTGAAGTTTAACGGATGGGCCCGTTAGCTAATGGCCCGAGGTGCCGTTAATATATATACATAATAAGTAACTGGCCGAGCTGTGATCTTTTTGTCTGTTTGTCTTTGGCCGTAAAAAGGTAGAACATTATTACACAAACCCAACAATTGTTAACGTCAAACTAATCGAAGTGAAACTCTTCTTCTTTTCTTTTCTTCGGGTCTCCTGTCCCCTGTTTCTGCTCCTAAAAACCAGCTGCAACTGATCTCCTCCCTCAATATTCAAACTTTTAGTTTTAAACATCCAAAAAAAAGGAAAAAAAAAAGTAAAAGGAAAGAAGAAGGAGGAGAGATCGCCATTGGTGGTCTGATCTGTTCCCAAGAATTAACAGGAAGTAATGTGCCGTCACCAATGTGGTGGTTAAAGAGATAGCAAAAGATAGAAAGAAAAGTAAAGTAAAGAAAAGAAAGGGGGAGAGATGGCATCTGAGGATGGATCTGCCAGCCAGGAAGTCGAAAATGAAGGAGACAACGGCGGCGTCCGAGAGCTTCATGCTAATGGGAATACCATGAAAACAGCCGAAGTCGAAGCCAAGCTTGACGAAGGCAATATCCAGGAAGCCGAATCTTCGTTGCGAGAAGGCCTTTCTCTTAATTACGAGGTCCGTGAATAAAAACACCCACCCTCCAAAAAATGAAAAAAAAAAAAAAGACACGTTTTTAACGAATATTTTTACGTTTTGCATTTGGGATTATTGTGCTGTGGCTTTTCTCTGTCAAAGATTTGTTCTTGTTCGCCAACTTTTGCTGGAGGGGAGGTATTCAATGTGGGTTCTCTCTCGTGTTTGTGTACCTCCTCGTGGAGATGGAAATTCAGGTTGTTGTCTGTTGTTCTGTCAAAGATGTAAAACCCGCTTGCAGACAGGGAGTTGTGAGAAATACAAACAATCGTGACCTTTTTAGGTTGGATATGTTTAAGGATTGATTTTTCTCAAAAAATTTGACGTTGTTCATGACAATGCTGCCTTTCGTCCTATACTGATCTTTGACTGTTAGCTAAATTCTCTAGGTCTTACTATACTGGCTTAATGATTATAGCTTTTGTGACTTTCTTGAATATTCTCATCTTATGACGGCCCTATACCCTTTTGACTATTTGATTCTCTTTACAACCTTCAAGTCCACTCAATTATCATTCGTCTTGGCAAATATTTGTATGATTGCACTCCCTGTAGCCACTTTCTTTCTAAAATGTTTTAGGTCGTAGTTTTCTTTTTTTCTTTTTGGTTTAATTACTAGTATCCAGAGGTCAACTGACTCTGACTTAATGTCATGTCTTCTTACAAGAAGGCTGTTTCACGTTTCTTGTTACACTCTTCCTATCGATCCAATTAAATTTTTTTGGTTTATAAATACCTCTTCTTCACCTAATGTCTAATAATACTGACTGACAAATCTTGTAATATCAGTAAATCTTTCTTCTTCTTTTTTTAGGATTTTCTGCATCTGAAGAGAGAATTCTAAATTGTGCTCATCATTTTCTGTCGATGAACTATTATCCTTGTTTTTGTATGCTTTTGGAGTGTAAACAGTGAGAATCATAACACAACTGAAGCTGTAATGTCAGCAGATTCTGAATTGTATGGATATGCAGACATAGTTTGGCTCATGTTTAGGCTGCAAATTGGTCTGCCAAAGTTGTTTCTTTGTATAGATTGTATAGTTCTTTGCTGCGTCAATATTTTGAGTATACATATGTTCAAAACTTGGATGCCAAACAGTTCCATTCACTTTCGAGTGTCTTCTACTTGTTTCTGTGAAGTCCTAGATATAGTTGCCTAACAATCTCCTTTGAATAGGCGTGGTTGTTATGAGCCCTTTGGATATCAGGACTGTTTGTCCGGGGTAGACCGTAGTTTGGAAATGGGTGTTGTGAAGATTTGCAAAATTGCAAACGGCCATGCCAATGGCCAAATTGTGTGTGACGATTGTACCATGGTTGGCCTATTCTATTGTAATAACTTCTCCTCCTGTTGTGCATGTGGAAGAGTCCCTTGGTCTCCAGCACTGATCTTACGCCCATTGACTTTGCTTTTGGACAGTGACATGTATGTGCTTGGTTTTAGCTTATGCAGTAATGAGCATTTAGCAAGAACTACAAGTCCCTCCACTGTAAACATATTATGATGATGCCACCTCCAGATTGCTATCACTGCTTACCATTAGTTAAACTCTTATTATGTGTTCGATAGGAAAGGTGACAATATTCTTTGAATGCTGGGGATGTGAGCTCTGTTTGGGTGACCGAAAAGTTACGAATTTTGCGTAGTCTCCAGTTTCAGATAGTATACTGAGATCTGAAAGTTAATTAAAATCATGGTTCCTTGAAGTTGGAATGTTATGTGTGGACTTGAGTGTGTTTTGATATTTCGAACTGGTGAACGCATGGTGGAGAGATGGGAAGTATTTCAATCACTGATAACAGTGCTATCGAGGGACCCAGCTTGGGCCCTGTAAATTATTCTTTTTATTTACCTAGCATCATAGTGTGCCTTGATCAGTAATGAGTTGTTCTTTAAACACATCTTTTGGTGTATTTCTTTTTGCAAATATCTTGCTGTACATTAGTTTATTGTGAACAATTCTGATCTTCTGAATTACAATTTCTGGATCTCCTCTAGATGGGGGAGTTATTCCTGCATCTTTTAATGTGAATCTACTCATTGAGTTGTAAAGAACAACTTATTTGGGCAGGGAATACTACTTCTGGGCTAAAATGGTTATTTCTAAACTATTCTACTTGCTGAACTCAGTGGACTCTCTTTCTTCCCAATCACAATATGGATTCCCCGGCCAGAACTTTACTTCCAGTGTCTATCTTTGTTCCATTCAGTGCTTGATCTGCTTAAAACTTTGCTATTCTTGTATTGTTATATGTACTCATGCTATTAAAATTGTTCTTAGATTTCACTGGTGCAGATAAAATGAATATTTGGCTGATTAAATCATGCAACTGTCCAGTTCTTGAATTGGAGTTTCTGCTGTGAAGTTTTGACTTGTAATGACGCTTTTAAACTTCCAATAATTTGGATTAGCAAGATTATATTTTCCATCATGCTGTCCGAACTATTGTGAAGCTGCATTTCTTAACAAATAGCAGGGTGCATAGTCTGATAAGGTGGTTCATGGTCATTTTTAAAATTTGTAGGAAGCAAGAGCCCTTCTTGGAAGGTTGGAGTATCAACGAGGAAACTTAGAGGCTGCCCTTCGCGTGTTTGATGGCATTGATCTACAAGCTGCTATTCTGCGGTTGCAGCCACCCTCCTCAGAAAGTACCTCTTCTAAGAAGGGTCGGCCCCGTAGTGATTCTGTGACTTCAGCCTCACAGCATGCTGCCAGCCTGGTTCTTGAAGCCATTTACTTGAAAGCGAAGTCACTTCAAAAGCTTGGAAAACTAAAAGGTATATTGATACTTTACTGATTGATTAAAAGATTCTAAGCACCCCACCTCTTACATTTGGATTGCCTTCTTTTGAACCTTGTTTTCTGGAATTCAGATGCTGCTGAAGAATGTAAAAGTGTGCTTGATGCTGTCGAGAAGATATTCCAACAAGGCATACCCGATGTGCAAGTGGACAGTAGATTGCAAGTGACCGTTAGTCAAGCGGTAGAGCTCCTTCCAGAGCTTTGGAAGAAGGCTGGTTGCTACAGCGAAGCAATTACTGCTTATAGGCGTGCTCTCCTTAGTCAGTGGAACCTCAGTAATGAGTGCTGTGCAAGGATTCAAAAAGAGTTTGCTGTGTTTTTGTTGCATGGTGGAGTGGAGGCAGGCCCACCCAGTTTAGCTGCTCAGGTTGATGGTTCATATGTACCTAAAAATAATCTGGAAGAGGCAGTTTTACTTTTGATGATTCTTATTAGGAAGTTTAACCTTGGTAAGATTAAATGGGATCCCTCCGTCATGGAGCACCTAAAGTTCGCGTTATCTCTATGCGGCCAAACATCCGTCTTATCTAAGCAGCTTGAAGAGATCATGCCCGGAGTATTTCATCGTATTGATCGGTGGAACACTTTAGCTCTTTGCTGCAGTGGAATGGGACAAAACAAAGCTGCTTTAAATGTATTGAGAAAGTCTCTACACAAACATGAAAGGCCAGATAATATCTTGGCACTATTGTTGGCTGCCAAGATCTGCAGCGAGGATTCGTATCTTGCTGAAGAGGGTGTGGGATATGCCCAAAGAGCAATAAACAATGCCACGGGGAATGATGAACATCTGAAAGGTGTGGGTATGCGCTTGCTGGGTCTTTGTTTGGGAAAACAGGCTACTGTTTCTTCCTCTGATTTTGAAAGGTCTCGTCTTCAGTCTGAAGCATTGAAGTCACTAGATGGTGCAATTGCTTGTGAGCAAAACAATCCAGATCTGATTTTTGAGTTGGGAGTCTTACATGCAGAGCAACGAAATCTGAATGCTGCTTTGCGCTATGCAAAGCGATTCATTGATGCTACTGGTGGCTCGATATTAAAAGGTTGGAGATTACTTGCTCTCGTTTTGTCTGCTCAACAGCGATTTTCAGAGGCTGAGGTAGTTATTGATGCTGCTTTGGATGAGACTGCAAAGTGGGAGCAGGGACCTTTGCTCAGATTAAAAGCAAAACTGAAGACCTTCCAGTCTCGGCCAATGGATTCTATTGAAACTTACCGTTACCTTCTTGCACTAGTTCAAGCTCAAAAGAAAACTTTTGGTTCAGTTCGAAGCGTTTCTAAGGTAATTTTCTTATGCTCCTTGGAAAAAAGGGTCAAACTTGAGTTATTTTATCTTTGTCATTACATTTGCATGCCAATCAGATGCCTTATTCTGATGCTCTAATTTTGCAAGAAGTAACTCAGCAACAATAATTCCTTGTTTAATATTGTGTGATAATATCACAAATGGGCTGAAGTGACTGTTTTCGTGACTGTTTTCTTGAAATTTAATCTTTATTGACCTTCCATTACAGGCTGAGGATGACAGAGTTGGTGAATATGATGTTTGGTATGGTCTAGCTGATTTATACTCAAGGCTTTCTTATTGGAAGGATGCAGAGGTGTGTCTGGAAAAAGCCAGAGAATTGAAACATTACTCGGCAGAAATCCTCCACACAGAAGGCAAGAACTTAAACTCTTTCCTACATGAAATTTTTTTTTTAGTGCTTTTTAGTTTTGTATTGATTTTGCACTTGCTGAAAATTGTCATTCCATAGTTCAAATTGTATTCTTCCAGGACAAACCCTAGCTCTAGACTAAGCTGGTTGCATTAAAGTAAACGTTTGTTATGCTTAATATCTTCTCCAACCGATTTTCAAAAGTTCAATTTTAATGATTAATTTTCTTTCCACAAATCAAATATAGTCTTAAGAAACCAAGCTAGCCAAATTCCTTGGCGAATTGGAGTTAGAATTATAATTATGCCTCATAACAGTTCTGTAAGCTTATTGCCTTGATGTTTTGTCTTGCATATGAGACATTGGCTAAATAGTTGAACTCTGTAAACTGGATTTTATGAGTTGATCGTACTTTATATTTCTCAACTTCTGAGACTTGATGCATGCTTCTGTTGTTATTTGGTAGTGAACACATTATGCCATTGAAATGTAAGATTAAAATGTCTTAGGTGGTGGGTAGAGGCTGTTGGGGTTTTAATGGGAGGTTTCTGAGCTGTATATTCTTTGGACGGCATAAGGTTTTGTAGAAAAAGTTTGGAGATTTTGATGGCTTTGGAAGTTACTCTCTGTTCCTGTGATTTACTGTTATTATGGAAGATAGCTTGATAAGATGGCTGCGTATGGAAAATCGTATTTGCTTACTTTCTTTGCTCGCAAGTACATTGCGTTCAAATTGTATCACATTTCCATTCTGTATGTGCCAATGCACGTGGAATGAAGCATGACAATGATGGGAAAATGGTGTCTAGGATCCTGATCTACTCTCCCGCTCCTCTCTGTCAGAAATTAGGTGAAAGGTTACAACTAGTACTAGTACATTGTCAGCCAGTCATGTTTGCTTGCCTGTCTGAAAATTGTTTCACGAGATTTCTATGCCCTTGCAATGGTGTTCCAAATCGACGAGTTGGGATTAATTAACTCCAATGGTGTTTTCTTCTGCCTTTTCTAGGTGTTATGCATCAAGGACAGGGTCAAGTTCAAGAAGCTATCTGTGATTACGTCAATGCTCTTTTACTAGACGCAACTTTGGTGCCTTGTAAGATATTGATTGGTTCCGTGTTGTCTCGAGTGGACAAGAATGCATTGCCAATTGCAAGAAGCATACTTTCTGATGCATTAAGGATAGAACCTACCAACCGTAAGGCTTGGTATTACTTGGGGATAATTCATAGGCACGATGGGCGAATGGTCGACGCTGCAGACTGCTTCCAGGCAGCCTCCATGCTTGAGGAGTCTGATCCTATCGAAAGCTTCAGTTCTCTTCTCTAATTGCCTCCAGTTTGTTAAAAGGTTTAAAGTCTTAATCATTTGTTTTATTGAGGTCATTTACCTACTGTTTTATTTGTTAATGTTGTTTATTTGTGTTTTGTAACTTGTGCAGCTAGATCTACACATGTGGTCACTCTCTTCAATATCCACCTCGTGAAGACCAATACCTTGCATAATTTACTGAAATATGTTCCATATGCTCATTTGGGTGTTTCATATGTTTCTTCTCGGGTCCTCCATGAATTTCATGGTCACAGTGAAATATGAAGGACTAAATTGCCAGCCATACTCAGTGTAGTAGAAAAAATTGATGAAAACCAAGGATATTTTTTAAATTACTTTGACCTCACCTTGGATATATGGAAGACAGTCCAAGGGATGATGGTGTCTAATGGCTCAGATGTGTAAATGTACTTATGTTGCCTGAGCAATAAGTTTATAGCTAGAATTTCAAATAGTTAATGATGTATCAATTGTACATTTTTTTCCCCTTCTTATGTAAAAGAGCAATTCATGTGTTTAATCCTTCAAACTGGTCTACAGTTAAGCTAGCCTTAACCAGTTTCCTTTTTTTCTGTTCAATGAGAAAAAAAAAAAAGTTTCTTTTGTTATATGAATCATGAGGAAAGGAAGCTTGTTGGTCCAGGGGTAGATAGATCCCTAATTTCTTGAAAAATGGTAGAACTAATGTTTCTTTGAGGACTGAGGTGATTCTAATTTTGACATCCCTCCAGCTTGCTAATTTTCAGAGGGCGAAATCCTAAAATTGTTTTTTCTACCAAGCAGATTTTTCCTATTTCTCCAGAATCTGGAAGAATAAGAAACAATAAGAGAATTTTTTTGGGTTCCACGATTGAAAAGTTTGAAACATAAACTCCCCATGAATTGTTCTAAATTTGGAAAATCTCGAAAAATCCTCACTATCGTGTACTGTATTTAAAATGAATCTTTAGGAAATCATATATTTGCCTTTGAGAATATTGTTTTGCCAAATTTTATTAGTAAAGATGATATATCTTTTATTGGTTATCAGGAAAATAAATCGGAGTTAGCACAAGAAAATATAGAAAGAAAATTTAAAAAAACAAAAACATCGAAGGACGAGTATGAATTACGGGTTTTATTTATTTATATTAATGCAAGCCGTTTAACTTATCCCGTAATAAAATCGAAGGGACTGAAATGCGATCCTACTTTTCCTCCTCAATTATCTCCTTAATTTTCTCTTAATCCTTTCTATCAACCTTTTTTTTCTGTTTTCTTAAGAAAATAACTGTTTAATATGTTAATCATTCATTAAGCAGAAGCAAATCAAAGATCACCACCAGCATCATCCAATGTCAGAGGACAACTCCCCGGTAGCCTCCCCCACCGCCAGGGACGACGGCGAGACCATCACGGCGGAGTCCCAGGCCAAGATACGGACAGCCATGGAATCCCTCTCCTCCATCCTCACCCCACCGACCCTCCCTCCCTCCCTCCTCTCCTCCCCAAACCCGGCGGCCTCCCTTCTCCACCACCACCGCGACATCTCCTGCCAGATCTCGGCCCTCCTGCGCCAGCCGGAGTCAGGGGCCGGCGACAACAACCTCTGCCGGTGGCTGTACGACACCTTCCAGTCGTCGCAGCCGGACCTCCAGCTGGTGGTGCTGCGGTTCCTGCCGACGATCGCGGGGCTGTACCTCTCGCGCGTGGCCCTCCGGAAGCCCCTGGCGGGGTTCGAGGCGGTGCTGCTGGCGCTCTACGCGCACGAGACCACCTCCCGGTCGGGGCAGGCGGTGACGGTGAGCGTGCCGGATCTGTCCCACCCGAGCGTGTACCACGAGGCCAAAGACCCCAACCCGACCAAGAACAACGCCACGGACCTGAACCTGGCGGTGATATCGCCGAGCCTGGAGCCGCACGGGACGGTGAGGTCGACGCGGAGGGCCAGGATTGTCGGGGTGGCCCTTGAATTGTACTACAGTAAGATATCGGTTATGCCCCTCGAGTCTAAGCTCGAGTTTTGTGGGTTTTGCAGGGGCTGGTCTGGTCAACATGGGGATTTCATTATGTATTTACAGGACAGTACTACTACTGCTACTAATAGTATTAATAATAATGAAAAACAAGAAGATATTAACAGTAACATCAACAACGACAAGGAAGGTAGCAGGATTCCTTTGCCTTGGGAACTCTTGCAGCCTGTTTTGAGGATACTGGGGAATTGCCTTTTGGGTCCTAAACAAGACAAGCAATTGTTTGATGCAGCCTCTGCTGCTTGTAGGTGTTTGTATGCCAGGTCTTTGCATGATATGGATCCCAAGGCTATCTTGGCCACTGGGAGTTTGCTTACCCTCTCCAAGATGGCCTTGGATCCAAAGAATCGGATCGATTATACTGAGATTACCATGTCCAATGTCATCTCAATTTGACACCAAGCACTTTCATTCAAGATTGTTCCTTGCATTTGCAATATGCAATGTAGTTTTGATCATTGTTGGTACCATTAATTAGCTAACAGTGTTTACAAGTTTGATGTATATAATAAACCTTTTCGCTGAATGTTAAATCGAAATCATATTAGAAATAGTGGTGTTCTCAATTTTGAATTCCCAGCAGCACTTCAGTTATACATGAAATGAAATAAATGTGGTGAGTCCCCCTAATAATTTATTGGTGCTATTACACAAATGGAATAATGATATATCAGGCTACGACAAGAGTATCTGATGGATCAGTGAACAAATTGAAGAAACAAACTGTGAGATCCGACGAGAGAAATCCCAACTCAGAAGGATGCTGTTGTCAGAAGAAATGCACATAATGCTGAGCCAACAAAGAATGCATAATTTGCAGGGCGAGGAAGTGATGAAGCTCCTCCTTTGTCTTGGCTGGTTCCTGTTGTTGGGCTAGCTGCAAATCCTTCTGTTTTTTTTTTTTTTCAAAGTTTTTATCAGTTTGATAATATTCAAGGAAACAAACTCATCAGGATATCCAAAATTAAATAGAATGCAAAGCGAAGAAAAGTTTACACTGACTACCTGGTGGAATAGAGGATTCAGTAGATGCTGGAGCTGCAACAGGATATCCAACAGCTGCAAAACACACCAGACTCATTATCTTTGAAACACAATATTAACGTCTCATTGAATCCAACGTTATTGTGAAGTTAGAAATTACAAATTCCGTTACAGTCCGTTTGGTATCAATTTGGAATTGGAATTGAATTCAAATCATTAAAAATTTAGAATTTGAATTCATTATGAAATCAATTCCCATGTTTGGTATACTTTATAATAATGAGGAATTGAATTCAATTCCAATGTTTGGTATAAATTAAATTATCAATTGAATTGTTAAAATTACTTAAGTTGTCCTTTTGTTAAAAAAAATTAAATTAAGAGTGCAGGGTCATTTTTGTCATTTAGACATACCAAAACTTATCCAATGAAATTGAATTCCAAATCCAATAGGTTTTGCTTGGATTTGAAATATTACCAAAATATTGCTCAAAAAATAAAAAATAGAATTCAATTCCTATTTTAAGTGAAGTAGAATTATACCAAACTAAGGAATTGATTTCAATTCTTGGAATTGAATTCAATTCCATGATACCAAACCGAGTGTTAAAGCTTTGTGATATGTAGCTCAAGTCTTTGGTTGTGAACATGTCAGGATTAATTCTTTCTTAGATTGTGTTTTCTTGCTTTTAATATGCATGTTTCTTTTTTGGTTTAAAGACTAAAACCAGAACTCGAATTGAGATATTGCAAGAAATTTCTTATCAAACTTCGGAGCACCCAAATAAGAAAAAAAAAAACTAATTTTAAAATTTCCTGCGCGCTTAGCATAAATCTTACTGCATAATTTGTTCTAGAACGCCAAATCGGAGTAGGTTTCTTTCTAACAATAATAAGACCACGAGGAGTTCACAATTAATCAAACTAATAATATTTTGTTAACATAAACAAGGAGTTCATAATTAATGAAACTTGAGAAGTGTCCATAATCAAATTTTACAGTCAACCATAAATATATACTGTATAGACACACATATACACATGAGAAAGTTATGAATGATCCTGAATGATGGTTAATGCAATAATTAATGCCTGCAAAGTGATTGCCTGGTCCATATGTATAAATCATAAATGCATTTGATGCAGTCATGATATGACGATGTCCTGCAGCGGCGGTGGGACTGAATAGTTAATGAAGTTGGATAGGCCTACCTAAGTCTTGTTGTTGACATTAAATATAAGCTCACCACCATATTTCCCTTGGCTTCAGTACCATGGGGCTAAATTATTTTTGGAATTAACTTCCCACCAAAAGCATACTTTTCTTCTTTGTCGCTAATTGTTTCATTTATCTGATCTATCAATGTGGGTACAGCTTGGAAATTCAGCATAAGTTTTAATCTTCAGTCTTCACGTCCTTTCCAAGACCAAAGATTTCTAAATATGTAAAAATGATTAGCAGCAAATGCTTTAAATTGCTTTTGAGTTGTGGACTTACAAATTTTGGTTAGCATTTTCTTTCTTTCCCAGGATATTCAATCTGACTTCGTATGCTCTGCTTTGTATGCCCTGACTAAGACTAAATGTTTTAACTACCTCTAAAAAGTTCAATTGGTATCTATGGAGCAGACACACCTAGTATGTGGAATTAGACAGTACTGAACTCCTATTAGTTACAACCATCACCATTAATTTTTCTCCTCCTCCTATCGGTTTCTGCTAAAATTCTCAATGACTTTTTTCACTTAAGTATTTATATATATATGTATTGCAGAATATATAATTAAGGAGGGGGAATTAAACAAATACCTGAGCACAAGCTGACTGGAGGAGTACTAAGTTTGCAGACAGAAGGAAGCTTAAGAGCTTTGCTGAAATCAATGGAGAGGCCGTATTGCTGGGTAACATTACCTCCAAGAAGCTGACACAGACAGATTGGGTTCCCATCCAGCAACCCTGCAAGCTCAGGGCAGCAGTTCTTGTCCGGAGAAGTCAGGTTACTGCCTTCCTCTACGTAGGTCAAGCAATCAGACATGTTAAGTAAGGGAGTGAAGCAGTCGTTTGCTGCTGAGGGCCCTGGAGAAGCTGCAGCTGAAGGCCCAAAGGAAGGGAGCCCTTCAGGTGCTCCTGCCGGGCCCGAGCCGCCGCCTCCGGAAAATGCTACCGGGGCCGGGGATGGTGCCTGTGCTGTGGCTGTTGAAATGTTAATGATCATCAAAGCCGCGGCAATGATGATCAGGGTAGCACCGCTGTTCACTCTTCTTCCTTGTGGTGGTGACATTTTTCTTGTGCTATTTTGTCTACTCTTTTCTTCTTATGGGTACACACTATATAGACTAGCCACACACACACAAGGTGTTTTGTTTTTCCTTAGTGGGGGATGTTGTTAAGTTTGTGAAGTAAAGTAGATGTTGAAGTTATATATGGACAAGCATAGGGTGTGAAATAGAGATGATTATAGACAGAGGAAGAAGAGTGGGGTTATGTGCTTTTGCCAGCCGGATTTAATAAATGTTTAACTACCACCAATATATGTTCTAACTATTGTGCTGTCTTGCATGTACTAATAATTATGACAGTAGTAGTAGTAGTATATAAGCCTCCTTCACCGTCTTAGGTGTGATGGGTAATTAATGCATTCAGTACCCTTCTATTGCTGCTGCTCTTGTTTTATTGTTTAATTTGTGTAGAAGTGCAAGAAATATTGTGATAACCAGACAAAAAGAATTCTATCAAAAAAAAGAAAAACTTGACAAAAAGAACACCCAACTTGTCAATTGCTTATGGCGGGGTAAAGTATTAGACAAAAAAATGAAAAGAATCAAGTGGCAACTAGACATATCTTTCTTCTAAATACATGTAAGTGGCCATTTAGTGACAGCTAAATTAATCATATAACTGTGACAAATGTACATGTTTTTAATGATTTGTTTAGTGAAGAAGATGCAGTTGGAGAAAATATTTAAGACCGAACAAGCCTTAATAACTAGTTCCCAAGTAACTGTTAACTATTGGGAGGTAATCCATGTAGAGTACTACCTTGAACTTTGAAGTAGACGCCTTTCATGAATTTTGATTGAAGAATAAGAAGACAACTTCATAACATTGAGTTCAACGGTATGACCATATCACAACTGGCAGATCCAACACATCAACTATATATCACGCGGGGAAATTCTCAAGCCACAAGAAAAGGTAATCGTGGAAAAACGAAACCTATAAGCTTCATTCTGTTTTCCCACTTTTTTAGGATGGAACCTTGAAGACTTTTTTAAGCCAAAAATTTTGTTCTAGTGGTGAGGTGTGTAAGAAGAGAGGTAAAGACTAAAGATGAAATGCAACCGTTGATGATGATTATTACGCAACTACTACAAGAGTGGTCCACAAGAAGTTTGTGGCATTGTGTACATTAAATCTAAAGCTTCTACAGGAGTAGTGGATAGAACTTGTTTTCATTCTTATACATGGTTAGTTGGTTACTTGTGTTAATTTTTATTCCAAAAAGAAAGAAGAAAGTTTCTTGCAATATACTAATGCGATTAATTTGTAGCAGTGAGCCAATTCATTCGATAAGTCAGAACCCGAGTGAACCTAAAGATATTATTAAGTTTGCCTTCGATAAATAAATTCATCAACACATTCACTGCTACTACCATTTGAAATAGTACTACGAAGGAGAGCAATAGTACTACCCTTAGTGAATTATTGTGAATAGTACTCCTTCTGTTCCATTATATAAGACGGTTTAAACTATGCAAATCTTATTAATTGTTATTATTTAATTTATCAATTTAACCTTAAATTTAATGAATAAAAAATAGATATGGAACAAATGAATTTAATACTCTTTGAAAATTTAACTACGTCTTATATTTTGAAATAGAATTGAGGAGCATCTTATATTAAGGAACAGGGAATACTAATTCAATTGTTTTTTTTTTTTCTTTTGGGGTGAGGGAATTCAATTGGTGATTGCACTGTTATATATCCTCGTTGTGGAAATACATTTTTTTCCCTTGGAAGTTGGGATGGAATTGACATCCACGAAAAGGTGAAGCAAGCATTTATGGAAGAGTTATCATCATAGCATAAATTAGGCAAAGGAACATCAACGTTGCATATTGGACAGTCGACACCCACATCACGGACCTCACATGTTCACATGTGCGGGTCTGTTTACTCTCTTTTTTTTTTATACATAATCTGTGACTCTTTCTTCTGCCCAACTGCTATTGGTAAATGTGCATGAGCCAGGGGTGAGCAAGCGGACCGATCTGACCGAATTAACCGGTGTTCAAACCGGAATATCTCTTATTCGGGCAGTGTCCAAACCAACTAAAGAATTCTGGTTTGGTTCGGTCTGGACCGAATAGTTAATTTGGTTTGGTTTGGACACCCTGGCCAAAATTCGGTCTGACCGAAAAACCAATCGGTCTTTTCTTTAAAAAATCAACCCCCACCAAACCATACTTCCTTTAATGTTAAGAAAAGGAAAAAAAAGAAATAAGATAAAAGAAAACCCCCAACGGCGATACCTAAAAACCTAAAAAACTGAAAACCTAATTCCCAATTCCCTTTCCCTTCCCCTAACCTCTTCAATTCAAGCCCTTAGCCCCTTCAAATTTGCAATGGCCGTTGTCCTTGACTAGCGTTTTCGAGTTCTTGCTCGTCGTCTTCCTCTTCTTTGCTGCCTTCCGATCCTTACCATTGTTCTTGCTGGCTGCTTTGTCCAAGACGAAAGGTGTGATGTTCTTGATGTAGTAGACTTGATATTGAGATAATTTTTATGGGCCGACTTATGTCACTACCAATTTCCAAGCCATTTTTTACGGATCTTCCTTACGGGAGACGTTCGAAAGAAAAGGGTAAGAACGTTCTTACCGTTTTCTTACGGATTCCTTACGGATGCGGTGGCCTGCATTGCTTACGGATTGCTTACGGCTCTCTTGTAAGAAAATATTCCTTTCGGATTGCTTACGGTTTTTCCGTAAGAAGATTCCTAATTCCACTATTGGGTTTCCTTACGGCTTGTGTCCGTAAGGAAGCGGTAAGAAAGTTAAACCAAAACACTCCACCCCCTTCAATGCCGGTTCTTTTTGTCCTGAGTCCAAAATAAAAAATATATAAAGTACTATTTCGGTCCTTAAGAAAAGGCTTGAAAATTAGTAGTGTGTTTGGGTGTGTGTTTGGGTTTGGTTTGATCATGGGTTGATGAAGGGATCAAAACATGATGGGTTGCAGATGAGAAGGAAAAGGAAGAGGAAGAAGAAGAATGCGCCAAACCTATTCCTAAGGTAGAGATAATTAATCTAGAAGCTTTTGTTTGGGTTTTTCTATTTCTTGGTTGGCCAATGGGACAAAATTTGCCCTAAACATATTGTTTCAAAATTCTCGTTGGATTGGAGTTCTGTCCACCGGTTTTAACACACTCCTCCTACTAGCTTTGCAGAGATATGGGTACATGTATATATAAATATAAATGCAAGATAGAGATTTTATTTTCTGAAAGATTTGTTCTATGGAAAAAATGGACGAAAAGTAATAATAGCACTGAGATTGAATTGTTAATATATTCCTTTCTTTGATGGATTCTTAATCTTTAAAAGTTTATTGTTGCTTTTGCGATTGGGAGAGGAAAGGAGAAGTACTGGGCTTAAGAGATTTGGAATTCTGTTTCTTCATTTCTTTGGATTTTTACTTTTTTTTGGGGCCTTTTTATTTGGGCAATTCGGTCTAGGGGGTGTCCGAACCGAAATAATTCGGTCAATTCGGTCTTCGGTCAATTTGGGTTCGAACATTGGTTCGGACACCCCTGGGCACAATTCGGTCAGACCGAAGACCGAACCGAAATATGGTGACCGAACCAAATTACCCGAATACTCACCCCTAGCATGAGGTCAGGTCAGGCCACTAAATTTGGCTAAACTATTTGGAAATGAGAAGCCCTTTGGGCCAAAACCCTAGAACAAAAATTTGGAAGCACTCTGTCAATTCTTGCTACAAAATTGGATCACAACAAAATGAAGAAAACCCAATCAGAATATTTTGGTTTCAGACTCCTGTGGAATGGGACCAGGCTCAAAGCCTGCCAATGCGCCCAATGCCAGCCAAGGAGACAAAATCCCCACCCTCTCTTTTTTTCCCCTTAAACACAAGAAAAGATATTATAGTGAACTAGTAGACAATTATTAACTAGTTGATGCAAGGAGACAAAATCTGTTTCTTTCTTTATTTTAAAAAAAATCTAATGCAAGATAAGTCTGTTTGATAACCCACATTGTGTTATGAATGAATCAAGTGAATGTTCATTATAGCTGATAATATGTAAGACTTTACTACCATCTTGGACAGTACAAGTGAGACTTTGCTAGCCACCATCTTGGACAACTCGATGACAACTCGTTGCCGACAACTCGATGACAACTCGTGGCCGACAACCCGATGACAACTCGTAGCTGCACATTTTATACCGTTCACATTGTTCCGTTCACACTGTTCCAATTGCCTATAAATAGAGGGTGATAGATGTGATATTCATTCATTCAGAAATAATAGAATTCTCTCCCTTGTACTCCCTTATATCTTATTCTCATTATCTTCCCTTATATCTTACTCTCTTCTTATTCTCTTTTCATCAAAATCATCAAGTTCATTATCAAGTCATTATATACCATCAATCACCTTTTATTTTATAACACGTTATCAGCACGAGTCTCTACCCTATTAAGGTAATCATTTCTAAATCTTTTCAATCCGCATTTGTTTATTTGCTCAAAATTCAACATTGGCCGGCTAAGCCGCCTTATCTCTTTATTGGCCGGCAAAGCCGCCTTGTTTCATTTGTTGGCCGGCTAAGCCGCCTTTATCGAGTAAGCTTATATAATTATATAATTATTTTACTTCTCTTTATATTTGTTTCTATATATTTCTTTACTGTTATAATGGCAAACCTTGCAAAATTTGAATTTGAAGCCCTTGATATTTCCAGTTGAAATTATCTGTCATGGACACTAGATGCAGAAATGCATTTAGACACTATGGGCCTGGGAGATACCATAAAATCTCCACAAGATAAGGCAAAAGCTGTCTTTATTCAAGATAAAGAAGGGACTAGTCAAGATAAGGCAAAAGCCATAATCTTTCTCCGTCATCATCTTCATGATAGTCTAAAAACGGAGTATCTTACTGTCAAATATCCTGCAGATCTTTGAAAAATTTTGAAAGAAAGATATGATCACCTGAAGATGGTCATACTCCCAAAAGCTTGTTACGAGTGGATGCATCTGAGACTGCAAGATTTTAAATATGTGCATGAATATAATTCAGCTATGTTTCGAATAAGCTCTCAGTTAAAACTATGTGGAGAAAGTGTTACTGATGTTGATATGTTAGAGAAAAGATTCTCCACTTTTCATGCATCCAATGTCCTCCTACAGCAGCAGTATCGTGAAAAAGGTTTCACAAGATATTCTGATTTAATTTTATGCCTTCTTGTGGCCGAACAAAACAACCAACTGTTGATGAAAAATCATGAGTCTCGTCCCACTGCTTCTGCACCATTCCCTGAAGCAAATGCAACAATACATGATAATTCAGGTCGTGGCCGGGGACGTGGGCGTGGACGTGGAAGGAACAATTTTAATTACCGTGATCGTAATATTAGCAAGGCTAAAGGAAAACATACGAATGATGCCAAATATCATGATAAGAAAAATCATGAGACAGACTACTATCGATGTGGCATGACAGGTCATTGGTCACGGACATGCCGGACAGCGAAGCACTTGGTAGAACTTTACCAATCATCTTTGAAAGGAAAAAATAAAGTTGCTGAAACAAATTTTGTTCAAGATGATGACCAAGATGCTGCCTTCCACACAGACTCATTCCAGGACATTGATGATTATCTTGCTTATCCAGAAGATGCAAGTAATAAAATGAAGCAAGAATAAATTTGTTATCAGTTTCTTTGTATTTTACAATTATGTTCTTATCTGTTGTTTATTTCTATTAATGTTCTTAATGTTTTTCTTTAATTTGAAATAAATTTCAGTTCAGTATTATTTTCTTTTATTAAGATATGGATATTCAACTATATGGTTCCAAGAACAATGACTCAGATATCTGTCTAGCAGACAGTGCAACTACTCATTCCGTATTTAATAAACGGAAATATTTTCTTACTTTGAAATTCGGAAAAGCTCATGTTAGTACAATCTCTGGTAGTACAAAAATAATTGAAGGCTCCGGAAGAGCTCAGATTTTACTACCAAAGGCAACAAAGATAATCATTAAAAATGCTTTGTTCTCTTCAAAGTCTCAAAGAAACCTGTTGAGTTTTAAGGATATCCGTTTAAATGGATATCATATTGAGACAATGAATGAAAGAGATGTTGAATATCTCTGCATTACAAAAGTTACTACTACAGATAATAAACAAGTTGTGGAAAGATTACCTGTATTGTCCTCTGGATTGTACTACACAAATATTCGAGTCATTGAAAGTTATTATGCCCAGCCAGAAGCTGGCACCAGCCTGAAGCTGACTAATGAGTTAAAAATTTGGCATGACCAGTTGGGTCATCCCGGATCAACAATGATGCGCAGAATTATTGAAAATTCATTAGGTCATCCATTGAAAAACCAGAAGATTTTTCAATCTAATGAATTTTCATGTGTTGCTTGTTCACAAGGAAAACTAATTATCCGGCCTTCATATGATAAAGTTGGTTCTGAATCACCAACATTTTTGGAAATAATTCAGGGAGATATATGTGGACCTATACATCCACCGTGTGGACCATTTAGATATTTTATGGTTTTAATTGATGCATCAACTAGATGGTCCCATGTGTGTTTGTTGTCCTCATGCAATTTGGCATTTGCGCGCTTATTGTCCCAATTGATCAAATTGCGGGCACACTTCTCTGATCATGCAATTAAGACTATACGTCTTGATAATGCTGCTGAATTCACCTCTAAGGCGTTCAATGACTATTGTATGTCAATTGGAATTGTGGTTGAACATCCTGTAGCTCATGTTCATACCCAAAACGGTCTTGCAGAGTCGTTGATTAAACACCTCCAATTGATTGCTAGGCCATTATTGATGAGATGTAAACTCCCCATTACTACCTGGGGACATGCTATTTTGCATGCAGTAGCACTTGTGCGCATCAGGCCAATAAGCTATCATAAGCTCTCCCCCATTCAATTGGTTCATGGTCACGAAACTAATATCTCCCATCTTCGGACCTTTAGTTGTGCAGTATATGTGCCAATTACTCCACCACAGAGAACTAAAATGGGTCCTCAAAGAAGATTGAGAATATATGTCGGATATGAATCTCCATCAATTATAAAATATTTGGAACCAACAACTGGAGATTTATTTAGGCAAGTTTTGTTGATTGTCATTTTGATGAAAATGTTTATCCAACACTAGGAGGAGAAAATAAGCAGCTGGATAAAGAAATTAAATGGAATGCTATATCATTATAAAGTCTTGATCCTCGTACAAATCAGTGTGAACTTGATGTTCAAAAGATAATTCATTTGCAAAATATAGCAAATCAATTGCCAGACGCTTTTACTGATATCAATAGAGTGACCAAATCTCATGTACCAGCTGTTAATGCTCCTGCTAGAATTGATGTCCCCGAAGGACAACTAAAGATTGCAAATGAATCTAAAGCACGCCAGAAGCGTGGCAGACCACTCGGTTCCAAAGATAAAAATCCTCGACAGAGAAAAGGAGCAAAGATATAAGATGGCCCCAACGAGGTAATAAAACCTCCTACAGAGGTACAAATTGAAAATCCTCAAGATGAGGAAATTCCTCTAGAAGAGGATCCTAACATAAATTGTAATGTTCTAGAAGTAACCCAGGTACCTGAAATAAATCAAAATGATGAGATCTCAATCAACTATATTATGTCAGGAACAAGATGGAATCGATGTGAAATAACCGTCGACGGAATATTTGCTTATAATGTAGCGCTAAATATTATGGAAGGAAATGAGGATCATGAGCCTAAATCAATTGATGAATGCCGACATAGAAATGATTGGCCAAAATGGAGAGACGCAATTAAGGCTGAGTTAGACTCGCTCATGAAGCGAGAAGTTTTAGGGCCTGTAGTCCCAACACCTGATGGTGTAAAACCGGTCGGTTACAAATGGGTATTTGTGCGAAAGAAATGAGAAAAATGAAATAGTGAGATATAAAGCACGACTTGTCGCACAAGGTTTTACCCAACGACCTGGTATTGATTATGAGGAGACTTACTCCTCTGTGGTGGATGCAATAACTTTTTGGTATCTAATTAGTCTGGCAGTACATGAAAAATTAGAAATGCGTCTAATGGATGTGGTTACAGCCTATCTCTATGGACTTATAAGCCATGATATATACATGTGAGTCCCTGAAGGACTCAAGTTGCCCGAAGCAACTAATTCCCGGGATATATACTCAATTAAATTAAAAAGATCTTTATATAGCTTGAAGCAATCTGGACGTATGTGGTATAATCGTCTCAGTGAATACTTGGTAAAAGAAGGTTTCAATAATGATTCCATATGTCCATGTGTTTTTATTAAAAGGTCTATGCATGAATATGTCATCATTGCTGTTTATGTTGATGATTTAAATATTATTGGAACTCCTGAAAAAGTTTCCAAAGCCGTGCATTGTTTAAAGAAAGAATTTGAGATGAAAGACCTTGGAAAGACAAAACTCTGTCTAGGTCTTCAAATTTCCCATTTAGAAAATAGGATCTTTGTCCATCAAACACGTTATACCGAGAAGGTATTGAAAATATTTTATATAGACAAAGCGCATCCAACAAGTACCCCAATGATTGTGAGGTTGCTTAATCAAAAGAAAGATATTTTTAGACCTCGAGAAGATAATAAAGAGATTCTTGGTCCAGAAGTACCATATCTCAGTGCGATTGGGGCTTTAATGTATCTTGCTATTAATACAAGGCCTGATATATCTTTTGCTGTCAGTTTATTAGCAAGATATAGTTCTGCTCTAACTCGCAGACATTGGAATGGGATAAAACAAATTTTTCGATATCTTCAGGGTACAATGGATATGGGATTATTTTATTTCTTCGGGTCCAAACCCGATCTAATTGGTTATGCAGATGCAGGTTATTTATCTGATCCACATAAAGCTCGGTCACAAACAGGCTACTTGCTTACCTGTGGAGGAACTGCTATATCGTGGCGATCCACAAAGCAAAGTATTGTTGCCACTTCTTCAAATAATGCAGAAATTGTAGCCATACATGAAGCCAGTCGAGAGTGTGTTTGGCTAAGATCAATGACACAACATATTCGAGATTCTTGTGGATTGGATAGTGGGAAAAATATTCCAACAATCATTTATGAAGTTAATGCTGCCTGCATTGCCCAATTGAAGGAAGGATACATTAAAGGCGACCGGACAAAGCACATATCACCAAAATTCTTTTTCACTCATGAACTTCAGAAGAATGGTGATATTTGTGTTCAACAGATTCGTTCAAGTGACAATTTGGCAGACCTCTTTACGAAATCACTGCCTACTTCAACTTTTGAAAAGTTGATAAAGAAGATTGGCATGCGACGACTTCGAGACATCAAGGGAGGCCAAAATGAGGGGGAGTAGAATACGCACTGCACTCTTTTTCCCTTCACCAAGTTTTTATCCCACTGGATTTTTCTTGGTAAGGTTTTTAACGAGGCAGTTTTTCCTAAGCGTATTCTATCCTATCTTCTACAATGACATTCAAGGGGGAGTGTTATGAATAAATCAAGTGAATGTTCATTGTAGCTGACAATATGTAAGACTTTACTACTATCTTGGACAGTACAAGTAAGACTTTGCTAGCCACCATCTTGGACAACTCGTTGCCGACAACTCGATGACAACTCGTGGCCGACAACCTGATGACAACTCGTACTCGCACATTTTGGACCGTTCACACTGTTCCAATTGCCTATAAATAGAGGGTGATAGATGTGATATTCATTCATTCAGAAATAATAGAATTCTCTTCCTTATACTCCCTTATATCTTATTCTCATTATCTTTTTTTATATCTTACTCTCTTCTTATTCTCTTTTCATCAAAATCATCAAGTTCATTATCAACTCATTATATACCATCAATCACCTTTTATTTTATAACACATTGCCAGTTTTCTTGCTCTTTTTGTTGTGGCTAGAAAAAAAAAACACGTGTGAAGTTCAAGTTGCTTCAACCACTTGACATACTGAGTTAAGATTTAGGCATTAGCTTTGAAAAGTAATGCTGAAAAGTGAAAACATAAACTGGTTGATTTGATAATTTGTTTGTTTGCTTGCTTAATCCCACATATGCTAAGTACAACCCTTTCTTTCTTTTAGTTTTTTCCTTTGGGCACGCACGTGAGTTATTAGTGCCTGCCTAAATTGACGGGATAAGCACACCGGGAGTCCTATAATTTATTTCGAAATCCTATTTGAGTCCTATAACTCTCAAACAATCGATTCGAGTCTTATAACTTCTAAAAATAACACCAAATGAGTCTCCGTCTATGATTCTGTTAAATTTTCTGTTATTTTTAAGAATTTTTAGTCCCTATAAGTATGCATAATATTATTTTAGTCCTTATAATTTTCAAAATTTTTTGTTTGAATCCTTTAAAAAATAATAAAAAATAAGAAAGGAGGACTCAAACCACTAAATGCACATTATTACATATATTAGATTTTAAGGTTACGAATTTAGAATAAAAAATGAAGTAGTAAGCCAAATATACTAAATCCTAACATCGTAAATTCTAAACCCTAAACCCCAAAATCAAAAACACCAAATTCAGAAATTTTAAATTTTATATCATAAATACCTAAATTTTAAATCTTAAAAACCTTAAACACTAAACCATACATCCTAAAATCCTAAACTCTAAAACCAAAACCCTAAATTCTAATCTCTAAAAATATTAAACCCTCATTCTTATATCGTAAACCCTAAAAACCAAAAACCTTAAACTCTAAACCCAAAAATATTAAAACACAAAATCCTAAATTCTAAATCCTAAACCTTAAAATATTAAATCTTATACTCTAAAAACTCAAACACTAAACCCTAAAATCCTTAACTTCATATCATATACCTCTAAACTCTAAATCCTAAAAATTTTAAATCCTAATCTTTAAACCCTAATAACCTAAAATCCTAAATTTTTAATCCCAAAATTTTAAATACTAAACCCTAAACCCTAAATTCTTATCCAAAAAATATTAAATACCTAATCATAAAAACCCTAGACCCTAAAACCCTAAACCCTAAACCTAAAACCCTAAACCATAAAATCCTAATACCATAAACCCTAAATCCTAAACCCTAAAAGGGTTTAAGATTTTAGGGTTTAGGGTTTAGGATTTTAGGGTTTAGGGTTTAGGATTTAGGATTTAGAATTTTAGTATTTTAGGGTTTAGGTTTTAGGGTTTAAGGTTTAAGGTTTAAGGTTTAGGGTTTTAGGATTTAGGGTTTAGGATTTTAAGGTTTAGGGTTTATGAGACGCCCCGACCCGTATTTACCGTACACAGTAAACACGTGCCGGAACTGTGACAACCCAGCCCAATAATCCCAAGCATACAGTGTGAACAACAATAACTCGGCCCAACGGCCCAAAATAGTGAACATCGTAAATACAATACCGGCCCAACAATAATGATGACATGCACAGCGGAAGACTTAAAGACTCACTAACACTGTATGCGTAACAGATGCAACCTATGGATCCAAGCCCTGTCCAAGGGATACGCTTCAGCTCGCCCGGTACGTTCCTGCACTACAACAACTCATCCTACGGGATGAAACCCCGCAGGCGAGGGGTGAGTCCGAAACGCTCACCGACGAAAGATAAACAATGATATATTCAACCATAATACTTTCGAAACAAACACAACTATCACAACAACAAGCACAAACAAACTCATCACAAGGATACTGCCATAACAACTATCACATACCACACGGCAAAGGAATCCAATAATACTTTCGAAGTAATGCAACCATCACAACAATAAGCAAACCCTCACATCACAAGAAAACTATCACAAACAGCATAACAGTGGAATACAACTCAACAACACAACAGAGGGNATACTCATTATTCATTTCTCAATTATCCACATTGACCAGTTCATCATTATTCTCAACACAGTATCACAATTCCAATATCTCAGTCCAACATCATCATCAATATTTCTCAGGTTAATCCACAACCACATTCAATCAACAACCTCATGTCACCAATTATTCACAAATAGCAGTTCAACAATATTTCCAATACGACATACACAAGTCTAACACGATTCAACAACAACAACAACATCAACAATTCCACAGCAATCCAGTAACAGTCAACAGTCATTCCAGCAAATCAAACAACAACAAAATACACACACAGCATTACGGGCACATAACAAGGTTTATCTATCCTCACCTGGTATGTCTCTGAAACTGCTATCCGGTCAAATCCCGATACCCTATATGTATATACATAGCAACACAATCATTTATAATGCACTGACAAGAGGATTATGCATGATGCCGGTTTTAGAAATCATTGTACGGCTTGTCTTATATCCAATTTCTATTGTTTCCATAAATTTCTTTCATATGATGTTAACCTCTTTATTCAATATATTATTTATACTTAATTCCAAATTAAAACCGAAACCGAGTTTCCTATCGATATTCTAATTATACTTAACGTTAAATTAGATCCGAATCCGAATGTTCAAGTCGATATCCCGGCCCATTAGTCGCTCATGACAAGAAAACGTATATATATACATAAATACTTGTATAAGTTATATTTAGTAATATGTCAAAGTAAGTATTATTTCGTAATTACTTATCCTCGATAAAATTAACAATAATAATAATAACCACATATATACGCCTAGTAATAGTTGATCATAAAATAGTGGTAACGTTAAATACGTCCAAATAGTATATGAATATTACATGTCCGATAATAAATCCGTTAATTAGGAAATATCCCCGTTGTTATAATCTTATAATCTTGGTAAACTTTACTTAATTATCAGTTCTTTTAGGCGAATTTACGGTTCATTAACGTTCTTAATCCATAGTTTAAATCGTTATCGCTTAATTATATATTACATCCTCTTTTCTAACTTATCCATCGGTTTCGTTATTAAGTCCGTTAAATGCGTATGTGTCACGGTAACATGGGCCTCCGTACGTCGGCCCGTTTCCGAGCCCGTGTGCAACTGAGCCCAAACCCGCGTCAAGGTATAATATGAGTCCAAGAAATTACCCAAAGTCCGTTTCCGGGCTCGCCGGAAAAATCTCGAGGCTTTGCCGGAAATATCCCGGGACTCGCCGAAAATTCGCCGGAATCCGGCCAAACACTGTTCACGGAACCCCCCCAAAGCTCCACTTCTCAGCTACTGTTCACGCTCACAGAACACCCAAACACACAGCAACAACCAACCTGCTCCTTCCCTCAATCAAACCACCCACCAAATCAAACCCATCCACAGTAACCGTCAACACACCCAAGGAATCAACACCCACACCCACAACTGCAACGTCAACGCCATCCAAGCGAACCAACACCCACAGCAACCCTACAATCGACGTCAAGCCCACACACAACAACCTCGCCAATCAACCAACATAGACCACCAACAACAAATCCAAACAAATCAGCCACTAACCTTGGCTAGAACAATAGAATGAAACCAAGAGAAGAGAGGGAGAGACGCAGCCAAGACTTACCCGACCTCGGTGTCGGCGCACCCACGGCGGCGGCGTCATGAGTTGCAAGGGAGAGGGAGAGGTGACGTGAGACTGAGAGAGGGCGGAGGAAGATGGAGGAGGAGAAGATGGGAAGCAGAGGAAGAAGAGGTACCGATTTCGTCGTCCCCTGTTCCTGGCGTGGCGGTGGAGACTCTTCTCGCCTGGGGCGGCGGCGAGGTGGCTCGGCCGGCGATGCAGGGGAAGAAAGAAGACTGGCGCGGCCTGCTCCTCCTTCTCGGAGGTGTCGGACTGGGCGGCGGTTCCTTGCCTCCGGTGTGGTTGGTGGTGTACGCGGTGGGGGTTGGGTTTGGTGGTGAGAGGGGGAAGTGAGGGAGAGGAAGGGAGGAAGGAGAGGAAGAGAAGAGGTTTCGGTGAGGGGAGAAATAATTGAGGGAGAGGGAGATGTGAGGGGAGGAAGAAGACAAGGAAGAAAAGTGGAGAAAAATGAGTGAGGGGCCGGCGGCTAGGAGAAAAAAAAAGAAAAGGGTGGAGGCGGCTGAGGAGAAAAGAAGGAGAAGAAAAGAAAGAAAAAAGAAAAGAGAAAGGAGAAAGAAAAGAAAGAAGGAAAAGAAGAAAAAGAAGAGGGAAGAGAAGTGGGGCCCACGTGGCCGGGAAAAACCGAGAGAGAGAGAAGAAACGTTGCCGGGAAAGAGGAAGAGGAAGGAAAGAGGAGAAAGAAGAGTGGCTCGGGCAACCACATTCGGCCGGTCCGGATTCTCATGTCGGAATCCCGTAGACGCAGGGATACTCCCGTCTTTCCGACAAATTCCGTCCCGAGTCCAAAAATATGACTTGGGCTCGGAAAATCCGATTAATCCTCCTGAACGTCGTCCAAGTCTCGGAACTGAAAACCGAGGCTCGGTTAGTTAGGAAGAAACTCCCGAGCGCGGGAAAATTCTCGGTTTCGAAAAATGACTACCGATTTACCTCGAATTAATTACCCGAGATTAGTTCAACAGTAAATCACGGTGAAACGATTTCTACAGTCCCGGTAAAAATCAAAAATTTACCCGGGCTGTTACAGTTTAGGATTTAGGGTTTAGGATTTTAGTATTTTAGGGTTTAGGTTTTAGGATTTAAGGTTTTAGGATTTAGGGTTTAGGATTTAGGGTTTAGGATTTTAGTATTTTAGGGTTTAGGTTTTAGGGTTTAAGGTTTAAGGTTTAGGGTTTTAGGGTTTAGGGTTTAAGGTGTTAAGGTGTAGGTTTAAGGTTTTTTATGATTAGGGATTTAATATTTTTTGGATAAGAATTTAGGGTTTAGGGTTTAGTATTTAAAAATTTGGGATTTAAAATTTAGTATTTTAGGTTATTAGGGTTTAAAAATTAGGATTTAAGTTTTTTAGGATTTAGAGTTTAGAGGTCTATGATATGAAGTTAAGGATTTTAGGGTTTAGTGTTTAAGTTTTTAGAGTATAAAATTTAATATTTTGAGGTTTAGGATTTAGAATTTAGGATTTTGTGTTTTAATATTTTTGGGTTTAGAGTTTAAGGTTTTTGGTTTTTAGTGTTTACGATATAAGAATGAGGGTTTAATATTTTTAGAGATTAGAATTTAGGGTTTTGGTTTTAGAGTTTAGGATTTTAGGATGTATGGTTTAGTGTTTAAGGTTTTTAAGATTTAAAATTTAGATATTTATGATATAAAATTTAAAATTTCTGAATTTGGTGTTTTTGGTTTTGGGGTTTAGGGTTTAGAATTTACGATGTTAGGATTTAGTATATTTGGCTTACTACTTCATTTTTTATTCTAAATTCGTAACCTTAAAATCTAATATATGTAATAATGTGCATTTAGTGGCTTGAGTCCTCCTTTCTTATTTTTTATTATTTTTTAAAGGATTCAAACAAAAAATTTTGAAAATTATAAGGACTAAAATAATATTATGCATACTTATAGGGACTAAAAGTTCTTAAAAATAACAGAAAATTTAACGGAATCATAAACGGGAACTCATTTAGTGTTATTTTTAGAAATTATAGGACTCGAATTGATTGTTTGAGAATTATAGGACTCAAATGAGATTTCGAAATAAGTTATAGGACTCCCGGTGTACTTATCCCCTAAATTGACTTCTTGGTCTGCACTCTGTAGTAGAGTGAGGAGTGAGGATAGCACATTTGGGAACTTCAAAATTGAAGGCTTTATTATTAAAAAGCAAAGAGAAAAGAAGAAGGAGAGAAACTTGTCTGAGATTGGTGTTTATCTGAGATTGGCAAAGCATCAACAAGTGACCATAACCCACCATTTCAGAGATGGAAACAAATGGAAAACATCCAGCAGACAAGTAAAAAACTATATCTATCTCTCTTATTTGTTACTTGGTTTTTTCTTTTGGTTTCTTCATGGGTTGGTTTTTTTAAGCATTCCATGACTAACCCAGATCATTGGATTCAGTCTCTCCATTCTGAATTTAAGTGGTGTTGTTTCTACTACTTTCAGGAGGTATGCAGTGGTGACGGGAGCAAACAAGGGTATTGGGCTGGAGACTGTGCGGCAGCTGGGGAAACAAGGCATCACAGTGGTGCTCACCGCCAGAGATGAGAAGAGAGGGTTGGAAGCCACCTCTCAACTCCACGCCTTGGGCTTCACCAATGTCCTGTTTCATCAGCTTGATGTTTTGGACCAGCATAGTGCTGACTCCTTGGCCAAGTTCATCAAGGACAGATTTGGATGGCTTGATATCTTGGTAACCAGGCCTGTCCTTTCCTCATTGTTAGTTTCTTTTCATTTGCATTCCTTAATTTCTAGCTACATTGGATTTCTTTTCTTGCTTTGTTTTGCTTGTCTTTCAGTAGGACTAGTGAATCTTGTTTGCATTGCATCCTCAGCTTTTTGCAAAATGCTTATCAATGAACGTTTGGTAACATGACTACCAACCACCAAAGAATTAAGGAATTATGTAGAGTAAAGAGTTTAGAATATACACAACCATGGAATTTGAGATATGTAGGTAGCCGCATAAGTGAAAAAATGAAACATTACAATGCAGAAAAAGAGACAACTCTTTTCATTGGTTGGACATGATTGAAGATCAAATAGTTGGGCTGTACCTTCTTCCTTAGGTTATCAAATGTGCCTGCACTTTCTATTCCTGGTCTCCGGTCTGGCTTATCAAGGGTCTCAACCCTCGCTGGGTGGGGCGTCCCATCTAAGAAGAATCTTGTATCCTCTGCAGGTCAACAATGCTGCAGCCTCTGGAGTTGTTGTTGATGAAGAACGCCTAAGGGCCTTGAATATAGATCCTGAAACTTGGGTGAGTTCTAAAATTTGAATGCAGTAGCTTCAGTTAATGTTTGCTGACCACAGACAGGCACAGAACCCTTAACTAAGTTCTTCTTTGCAGCTGTCTGGCAAGGCAACCAATATGGTTCAAGTAGCAATGAAAACAACATATGAGTCAGCAAGTGAATGCTTGAACACTAATTTCTATGGTGTCAAAAGAGTAACAGAAGCTCTTCTCCCACTCCTGCAGCTTTCCCCCTCCGGAGCCAGGATAGTTAATGTTTCCTCACTCAGGAGTGAGCTATGGGTCAGTTGCATTCTATATCCTCTTTCTGGGGTTTGTTTGTTGCTACTGATGAAGTAGCTTGAATCTTTTAAAAGTATATCTTGCTACAATTAAGGAATTTAGGAACAGTCAAAATGGACAGTCTCAAGTCTGCAGACTATCGATCAATATAGTATCCTGATCAATGCTTTCCTATGCGCAGAGGATTCGAGGTGAGAATCTGAGAAATGAACTCAGCGATCTGGAGACACTGTCTGAAGAGAAACTGGATGCCATATTGAAGAGATTCTTACAAGACCTGAAAGACGATGCGCTTGAAGCTGGTGGATGGTCATTGATGCTACCAGCTTATAGTATCTCCAAGGCCACCCTTAATGCCTACACTAGAGTCCTTGCAAAAAGACATCCCAACATGCTTATAAATTGTGTTCATCCTGGCTATGTGAATACAGATCTGAACTGGCATACAGGGCCAATGACTGTTGAAGATGGAGCCAGAGGTCCGGTGAAGTGTGCTCTTCTACCAGATGGAGGTCCAACAGGTTGCTACTTTGATCAAACGGAAATTGCAAACTTCTAGTCAGAGCTATTGTCATTTTGTTTACATTCTAACTTGGATGCCTGAAGAAGACTGCCAATTTTACGCTAGTATTACGCAAACATTTTTAGACAACCAACATAAATTTATTTTTGCAGGACTTGTTCATTTTGATTCATGGCATTGTTATGGATCTTATGTTGTTGTTTTGTATTGATGCTATTCTTTTTTCATCATACTTGTGATAGTTGATAACAACATTTTTGTCGCAAAGGATTAGCTGCAAGGAAAGATGAACAATTTGGCGAGTAAGATCGAAAATATGTTGATTTGCAGTTGCCTCTTACGACTGATTGAATTATGGGTCACAAGCTCAATTTAAATGAGCCAAGTGTATGAGTTGGACGTAACCAGTCTAGCACATCACTATGCAAAGACAGAGGACAAGCATTAAAAATCCAACAGTTCCGGCAAGAACTCTTGTGCAAAATTTGTTAAAGAATTGGTTTCCACATGTGGTTCATCTAGCAAACCGGAGGCAGGAAATAACGGATCTGTTAAACTAGCTTAGATTTACATAATAATTTAGGTAGTATTTTCATTATTCCAATGCTATGTGAAATCGACATCAGTAACCAAAATATGCTATTGTTAATGTGTTCGCCTCAGTTTGGATGACAGCACTTTTCCTTCCTCTCAGGGTGACTTGGCTTTCAAGTCCCCAAGTTTACAGCAGAAAAAAAAAAAGGATTCCACTTCACAAATAAGTATGAAGTTAAAGGAAGCCACTGCAGTAAAAAAATCACAATTTCTTTACTTATTTCTGTTAAGGTCACGCTTTCCAACTACAGATATCACAATGGCAGATCGTGAACTTCACTTGTACAAAACTTTACCTTCAATAAGATCTATCCATGCATGCATAGACATTCCTAAACCTATAAGCCAACTACACTAGTAGCTTCCAGGCAAAATTATCCATTTTATTGCTTAAAAAGCTGGAAGCTAGCTCTTAGCCTTGCACCTTGTAGGACACCAGTTGGCTTCAACTCTTTCACCTTCAGTGCTTAAAGAATCACTCTTTTCAAGGAAACAAATCCTGAATATCCAAGATATCAGCAAGCACCCCAGCTGCTGTAGTATCATTGCCTGCTCCAGCACCTTGGATAACCAGTGGCTGTTCATTATAACAGCGACTATATATTTCCAACTGCAATGCCGTCAAAGAAAACAGTAAGATTTCAATGTGCAAGGTATCCAACTTCTATCCCATTATTGTGCTGGAAGCATTCAGCAAGTAACATATCACAATTATTGAAAATTTTAACTAACAACAGCATTACATTATTCTGCTGTTCAAGTTGCAAACTAACTAGTACAAAACCATGACTTCGTCTTTGCACCTAGAAAAGTGCAAAGAAACAGTAATCAAGTCCTACATTGTATTATCTTTTCTTTTCAATGCCTCATACCCTGCTTCACCGCATAAAGGCAGTACTAATTAAGTTGGCAAAAAAAAAAAATCAAATAAAACTTCATTATGGACGTGACTTTGCTAACCACTTGTTGAAATTTCTTCCTGAGGGAACAGCAAGCCCTAATCACTGCTCCCATCTTTCCACACATAAGATATACTCTATCTAACATGAAGTCTCCTCAAGCATTTGCCTAGTCTCTTTTAATGGTTATTAAGACTTTCTACAGAATCAGACCTTGGCAGTTCGCTTGGCATTATGTTTTTTTGATTCCCTTAAACAGTCACAAGCTGTATAACTTACTCTTTCTTTACGAATAACGAGAAAATTTGCTTCACTTTTGGCCCCCAATATCTTGCCCACTAAGTTTGTTCAGTTAATAGATTATACAACAAGGGGCAGTGTATAGATGGTGTTAGGATTTTAAGCTCGAAAGCACATGGCCAACTGGAAGCGAGACTGAAGAAAGAGAAAAAAAATATCTATCTATCTATCTACACACACACACACACACACACAGAGAGAGAAGCAAAAGGCAGGTTTTTGAGGTCAAAAGAAGAATTTTAACTTTACCACATTGTCACTTCCTCTTAATCTTCCCAAGGGAGAATTTTTTGGAAGTTCTTGAATACCAACTTCGCACCTACCAAAAAGGTAGTAAAAGGCACTAAAAGTTAGAGATATCTTAAAACTCAGTTCCATAAACAAAAGGGAAACAGAATTTGCACTAATATAACCTACATTGTTTTCTAGTCAAGCATTTTATACAACATCCATAAATCAGATATTGGAACTAGCCGTGGTCATCAGCAAAAAATTTGTCGGCAGGTGTTTTAGACAACCATCTCTTTCTCGCCCCATCGCACGAATTCCACATCCCCAATCAAACAAAATTCAGTCACCACATTTGACCTTTAACTATGCACTCTGGAACCATATTCAGAGAACTCTTATGAAACACTTAGACAACTTACAGGCTGGTAGTGGGCCATGGTTTATTCTTTGAGTTTAAACGGATTAATAGGTATTCATGAGAGCCTCATACAAGTATAGGAGTCCAAAGCATATAATTTCATGGTTAAATAGAACAAGTCATTCAAACTTTTTGATGTTCTCATGCAATCATATTCCTATGATTAATTCCTTAAACTGTGTGTTGTGTCTATCTGCATGTATGCATGCATAGGTCAGCATATCCTTCGACGGCACAGAATGCCATGCTAGTATAAAAAATAAAAAAAATAGCATCAAAAGCACAGGATGCCATGCATCCATAGATTTCTAGTGACTTGCATGCTTATGTCTGCTAAGGAATACAGGCAACATGCATACACAGTGTAAAAGCATATGTCTATTATTACACGTACAGATTCAAAGTCAAGAGGAAAAACTTGAATACCTTGATCCCTCAATTACACAAACATAGCGAAGCACATTGCCACTGGAAGCAGCCTTTCTAACTCTTTCTGCGACATCCTTATCAAGCAATGCAATACTACTACCCAAAAACTCTTCAACCGACATAACATCAGGTGCCATATTATTGGGGTACAAGCTCTCAATCTGAAACAGAAGAAGTTACTGATAAAGAAATTGGAGAATTGAACTATATACCTAGCCGATGGATTAGAAGTTACAAATTTAATTAAGATTGAACAATTCATAACCATTATCATGTTCTTTCTCCAATTAAATGAAAAGGAATTATGGAACTGGTTAAGTTTGAACAGACCTTAATGCTGTCCATATTAATCCGCCTCCCAAGAAGTCGAGCAAGGATCAAAGCCTGTTCACAATGTAAAAGGAATAAATGGACTTACTACTTCTGTGTAACTTTCAAGAACTCGAATGATATTAGTACACATCGGAACAAATTTCCTACAAGACAGCATAATTAACACAACAGATTTGCTAATATTTGCACTTCCCAAGTTGTTATATGCACTCCAGGAACAATTTCTAGTGACAATTAGTGCTTTCTATCCACAATGTTTGTCACAGAAAGTGTTAAGTGGGATTGGGGGAGAACCAAAGTCTTGGCCAATGGAAAGTGTCAATTGAAAGAACAAATGGCATGCATTTAAGCCTTGCTACTCACAATTAAGAGCCTACTAATTTAAAATAGATGTGCACGTAAGAATTTCGTACTATATATTCCAACCTTTCTTGCAACGTCCATCCCACTAAGGTCATCACGTGGATCTGCAAAAATTATAATCAAGTTAAGAAATCTAAACCTACAGCAACTCTCCAAATATGATTGCAATGATAAACCAACAACAAGTGTTCCAAACAAGAGTTCCAAATCACTAACCAAAATAATCATGAGAAGTCCATTATGATTATTCTAACCTCAATTTTTTTTTTTTCTGTTGTGGTGTGAAATACTACTGTCTTCAGTAGCATTATTTAGCAAAACAGAGAGAGACCAGACAAGTCTGCTGGCAAAATCACAATGGTGTTTGCATGTTGGTACGATAATGAAAATGTCTTAATCTCTCACATCATATTCTAAATACCCCATGCTAATACGTTATTTTTCTAACGGAAAGAGAACTCATTCCTTTATAATCAAGTACACGACATGAGGTAACAGATAATTTTAACACGAATACACGAAGCAGAAAGATATAAATTGTTAAGCGCTTATTCACATAAAATCATTCAGCTTAATAGCTCCATTGGCAGCTTGCCTAGTCCTCAAACCACCAACTACCAGTCTCTGTAAAACTCATGGTCTACAATTTCCATGGGGATAAACTATCGTACCATTGCCACAAATCTAAAAGTCAAAAGTCTCTACACCAAAATCAATTGTGCTTGCTTTAAAAAATATAATTTTGTTACCACCAGAAAAAGATTTTTAAAAAATGTACACAATGTTTTTAAACCGAATAAAAAGTTCAACTGTTTTTCCATTGTTAGCAATAAGTTGCAAAATTTTCAGAAAAATGGGAATGAACCCGCATAATAAATTTAGAACCAGAAAAAAGTACTCACAAAGTTAATACTAGTGTTTAGCAATTATTCTGACTACTTTTGACGATAAAAGTTTTCACTTAAGATAAATGAAGGATACAGGCCACATCCAGATGAAAACGTTTAGCATTATTGGATCACATGGCCATCCCAAAGAATCAAAGACACCAATAAAACAGGTGGCCAGTTTCTCAACCGTTGCAGCAAAAACAGACCTCATTGATTGAGAGTTCAAAAAGCTTCTAAAGCACCAGCATCAATGTCATCATTTGAGACAGTATAAGCTTTTCAATTATTTTACCCACATCAAAGAACATAGAATTGATTGTCGGCATGACATGCATCCTATTTCATAAACCATAAATGCATTAATAATATGCGATCTTGGGAGAAACTTTTCACCATAAACCAAAAAAAGGTTCCATATTGCATTATAGATGAGATCAGGGATCGTGGTGACTCTCAGAAACAACAATACATTCTTAACTGTGAGTTTCACTTTGCAGACAGATCCATTATACGAGAATAAGCAAATTAAGCAGAAAAATTCAAAGAAAATTCAAACAATGAGATTTGACAGACTGACTGCAGTATAAGTTTTTGAACAAAATCTCAAACAATGAAAGCAACTGCTACAAATAGTTCAGTCCATGAAGGCTAGCTAAGAGATGCCAGACATTCACACACCAAGATTGTAATTAAGAGCAAATATCTGCATACAAACCTGGTTCAGTGAATCCCAGACTTTTAGCAGCTTTAACAACTTCACTCAGAGGCTTTCCATCTTCAACCTCACTCATGACATATCCCAACGTACCTGCAACAAATATTTTACAAGAATTTTCATGAACTAATAAGCATTTATAACCAATGGTTGTATCAAAATGCAAGCAGAACAGAATTTATAAGTGCAAATTTCTAACAATTTAAGAATAAATGCCCTTCTATAAAGGTGTACCACTTAAACTTCCGACAATACGATGAACAGGGTCTCCAGATGAAAGCATGCGATTCAAGGACGCTATAACAGGAAGGCCAGCACCAACCTGTCAACAATAGCATTGCTCAGGGGTACTCATTTCCAAGTTACATTTTTGCTTCTAAGCAGAGATAAAGTAGGATGCATCCTAAAATGATAGAATAACATCAGATAATTATAAGGCATTAGCCAAGATCAGGTCATGGCATAACACCGAAGTTATACTTGCTAGGAGAAACTAATGAAGCATACGAGAGTGAGATCCATTATTGATATAAGTTTCAATGACATTTTGATCCTCAAAGTTGCACAAAGATCCTCATGTATCACATATCTAGATTATTATATCAGCTGTGGTGATCAAGTATCGCATCAATATTTACAGAAGATACTAGAACTCTATCACCAAATAGTTAATTTTCAATGTTTATCCAAAGAAATTGGACATAAACAGTATGTATATTACAATGATTCACTCAAGAAAACTTTTGAAAAGGAATGACTGTCTTTAGTCATTGTCATTTCTGCAGGCTGAACTCAGGCACTGGTCTTTTTGGTGAAGAGTGCAGAACACTGTGTAGTCCCAGGCACAAACTTGAACCAATATGGGCACAGAGCAACAGCCATTTATCAAATGACTAACAAAAAAAATGATATAGTAGAACCATCAGAAACGAATTCTTTTTCTTCATATTTCAAAAGCAGTATCATAAATCAAAATATAATCATACTACTCCGACATTTTTCAACCAATTTCCAAAAGACTTGGAATACACTTGCTTCATCAACAAACAACTAAGCTTACCGTTGACTCATGCCGAATACGACGTGGATATTTAACCAATTTGTCATAATGTTCCTGCAAGACAGAGTATAATACGTTCTCAGTTATAACTCATAGTCTAATATTGAACTATACATATTGATTGAAACCTTCAAACTCCCTTCTGGAATGGCTATCAAATGATACTGGAACTAGCACTCAAATGTTGGCATAAAGAGACAAGTGTCTCAATTAGAATAAGCAAATACAAGCTAGAATTGGAAAATAAAAGATAGAGGAGCTACTGCCAAAAATACAGCATGAAGAGAGATGTATAGAAGATAAAAGAAGTTAGCAGGAACCAGATAAGTTGTTTCATCAGAAATGGTGGGTGGGGAAAGAGATAAAAGCTTATGAGCAACTAATATTGGTGTAAAATCAACAATCTCCCCTTTAATTGCGTCTTTCAATATACAACCAAGTAGTTCACTTTTTTATCCCTACAGCCAATCCTGCTTGGTTCTCTCGTAACTAAGCTTGCATAGACAGAGTGGTAAAAGAAAGACCGCAAGATTTTGATTACCATTGGACAAGTAAGAGGCTTCTTATTAGCCAAGACAACGCAACATCCCAGGTCTACAACACGACTTAGCACTCCAACAGTTTCGGAACTAGCCGAGCAATCTACAAAGGCCAAACCTGTCACATCACAAAATATAACAAGGTTACCTCCAGAATTAAATAAAAAGAACTTTTTTTTTTTATGCTAAGCGAAGTCAGGTTTGGCATTGGCAATGAATACAAATTGAAGTGCAAAACAGTCCTTCAAGCAGTCAGGTAGGGGTCTGCAAGTCAAAAACAGCAGAGACCTGTTGATTTCCCCAGACGAGCAGCAACATCCATGATCCTTTTACCCGATTCTTGATCCCCATATACCAAGCATCGACCTTTATGTCAGAAGAAGAGGAAAAAAAAAACAAAAACCCATCATGAAGTCATCATTTTACTGGGTAAATTCAATTCGCAATAGAAAGTGCAGCAATGTGGTGGAATCCTGACCAGAATCAGCAAGGTTGGAAAGGGAAGAGCCGGCAAGCTTGAGCCGGCAAACTTGGGACAACAATTCATCATTCAATTCCTCGGACAAGACATCTGATGCAACCACTAACCCCTTGCTGTCGCAAACTCCCACAACTCTCAAGTGCACACCCTGTCCAAAATACAGAAAAAAATAAAGACACCCCATTTTTTAGTAAAACTGACAAGAGGGGGGAAAAAAAAGGTATGGAAGAGGAGAGCGAGAGAGAGACAAACTTGTTTAGCATGAAGAGATCTGCAGGAGATAATGTGGTGGAGGAGTTGGCGTCCGACGCCTCCACAGCCCATTAGAAGCATACCTATCTTCTTCATCTTCTTCTTCTCCTCCACTTCTCACTTTCAAGTTGGACTTCACACAAGGGTTCAGGGTTTTGTATATTCACGTCTATAACTATTATTACCTTTTTTTTTTTTTTTTGAGACTCAACCACATACCAATACCCAGGTGTATTATTGCCTTTTTCTTTGGCGACTCGCCCACATACTAATACCCACGTGCGCGAACCGGGGATTATTGGGGGGATAAAACTCCGGATAACTGATAGAAAACCAAATTATTACTTTTTTTTTGTAAGCCACAAACCTACAATTAAATCTGGCAATTCATGTTATCGTGTTGGGTTGAACAGGTACGGATTCCAATTTTTCAACCCAACCCAACCCAACCTATTTAATAATCGTGTCATGTCTGGTTCAATCTGTTTATTATCTTGTCGGGTTCAAAACCGTTTATTATCTTTTCGGGTTCGGGTTGACCCGCGAATTACCAATTAAATATCATAATCCTAAAATCAATCTGAAATTTTTTTAAGTCAATCTATTTTTTTAGGCAAATAGGCATATAGTTAGATTCTTTCATATATTAATAAAACTATAAATTATAAAATCATAATGTAATGATATTTTAAAGCATCTATAAAATTATTTTTGGATAATTTTTAATAACTTTGGCCTTAAATTTAAATAATTTTTATATTAAATCAATAAAATATCTATATCCTAAATATAATCGGGTCATAAACAGATATTCATCGAGTTGGCAGATAGGGTTGCAAAAGATTGAACCTCTTGACTTCAAATTTGACAATTTTCAAAAGTACTGCATCTTATATGAGGTCTAACCTTATTATTATAACCAATTGATAAGCCCAAACCAAACACAAAAAGTTAATTATTAAAGTGCAGAAAGTTGGAAATCCACAATCGTAAGCTTCAATCCTTAAGCTGGCTAGGATATATATTTATTTTTCATAGAGTATTGTTTATCTTTTTATCATCACACTGTTAGCTCCGTCTATGAGAATTCAACTAAAAGCTGTATGCAAATCGGCTATGAGGGCAAAAGTCGAAGTCGTAGTCGGGGGTGATCAACCCTAATCACAACGAGTGACCACAACAGATAAGGTCCCCGTATACATTTCTCAATTTTGGACTAAGAAAGAGAAAATATGATGGCAGCTGAGGAACCCACATACGGAAGACCAACACACGGTCACCTTTGAGGAACAACTGTAACAAATACTTCCCAGTTTTCAAGACATGAATCAAGGAAGACAATCTAATGAAGTCGGAGGGAGCAGGGAGAGGAGGATGAAGATGATTGACAAAGGCAAGAAGTCAGGGTACGAGCGCACGAAAAGAAGGTGGTTTAGGAAGTGATGGAGATTCGCTATATCCAACCGGAGGCAATACATTGATTGTAAGAGGAAGCCAAAAACCTGTTTGTACCAAAGAACAAAAGAGGCCAGTATTTAGAGAATGGATTGTCTCCTTACTAAAACAAATGCAACCTCAAAAAAACAAACACCTACCACTAAGGGAGAAGAGGAAGAGGCCAACAGACATGAGGAGCTCCCCCTCACCCTCACTCCCACCCATCGAGAAATTTCTACTGGAGCTGGTGGTATCAGAGAACACAATTAGCCGATCTGGATATGCAAATTAGTATAGATTGTGCACCGGTAGAGTGGAAGGGAATTAAACTTGATGCCCTTCTATGATGAATGATTCCTGTGAGTAAGCTTGTGAAAATGATTTTTTTGATAAATCAAAGAATCGACGCTTAATTAATGAGATCAATCTGTAGTTGGCTACGCTAAACCTTTAATCCACCAACCTATATGTATATGAAGAAATCAGTAGACGCCAAGTCAGGTAATTTTAACAGAAAAAATCAATTCTACTCTGATGTTTAGAAAAAAAAAAGAATAAAATTCACTCAATATGAATACGAAGACATCCAAGGAAATAGCAGAACTGCAAAAGGCAAGAGTTAGATCTTAATGCAAGCATAAAAGGTGGTCTGCAATATGAATCCGGAGTCAGCAGGCCTGTATCTTAATAAATGCATAAAAGTTCGTCTGCCATTTGTGTGCAGAGGTGCAGATAAATTCTCATTTGTACATGTCTAGAGCAAAGCATAGTGGTGATCAAAGCGTCTCTTTGGATTTAATAAAAGTTAAAAGCCGACAACAGTGGTTAAAATGACTAGCAAGGACAAGGGAGAAAACGCGCTAAACTGGGTGAGTGAATGAATGCCTGTAACCATCAAGCTCAACAGGACATACAGAAAGGATAATTCTGGAATAGATTGGAGGCATCAATATGTTCAAAGAGAAATGTGATACAACCTATTAAGAAGAAACATAAAAAAGAAAGATACTTTTTAAGTTTTAAGAGGTTAGGTTCAGTCAAAAAAAATTCCAGGTGCTTCCAATATGTCCTTGCGCAGGTATTGTCCTTGAACATCATAACCAACGACAACATCAGAAATTGTTAATGCATTTAAGCCATGTCAACAATTGACGCAAACTGTACCCAGTCATATCACATTGAATATGTAGTAGCACCCTAGATCATACCTTTCGATTATATGTAACTGAAATGGGTACCATAATGGCACCAAAAGTATCTCAGGGGACAGGGAAACACATCCTCCTAAGGAGAAGAAATGGAAAATAGAACAATCAATAATAACAAGGAGGAAAAGAAAAGGAATACATAGAACATAAACAACTTAACCCAACAAAAAATACCCTATCTTAAATCAAAACTCACATCAAAGACCCTTTGCTACAAAATCAGTAAACAAACAGATTTCAGAGAGGAGTAAGAATATAACAAAAACAACTTAGGACTAACCCAATACTTTATAAGGGAGACTAGACTATCTTTTATTTTTCCAAGGAAAAAAAAACTCTAAATTGCTCTACCTTGTGCCCTTCAACTGTAGAGGAGCTGGTGTTCTTGGTTTGAGACGTTCCCTAGCAAACTACATTCTAACTGACTCTGGTTGTATATCAAACGGGGGAAGGGGAAAGATGAGGAGTGTTTGGTTCAGATCCTTGGAGGATTAACTCTCTCCAAACCTCCAGCTATTTGCACCTAACCCACATTGTTAAGCAGAAAAGTTATAAGCTAATTTTTCTTCCGCAAGGGCAATTCTTTGTCTTCTGGAAGCTAAATCTAAGAAATCAAACAGCGGTATCTTGATTCAAAACCCAAGATCCCCAGCAGAAAATATTTTACTTCTGAACTAGATCCTGCAGACTCTTAAAGCACAGTGGTTCATTTTCTTAAAGTTTAAATTGCCTGAGAGAGACTTTTCAAAAGCAGAAAATGAGCCATGCTCCACTATTACATCCACAGATCAAGCATATTGTTTGACAAATGGGGCAATGATTCCTCACTCCAGTCTGTCTCCCGCTACATCACAAAATTCAAAAGGTTTCCGATCATCCAATCATCCCCGTTCTCCTTTTGTTTTTCTCACACTCAAAACTGGCTTGCCAGCAGTCCAATCAACAAATCGATCCATAACCCATGAATCCTAGGAAAATTAATTAATTCAATTTTCCAACTTACCACATAGCCTACCCTTTTTTGGAAATCAAAATATAAATGACATGTCCAATTCACAAGCAAATACAACTACAGAAAATAGACATCACTTAACCAACAAAACATGTGAAAACTAGAAATTGAAGCACAAGTTAATATTAAAAGAAGGTCAAGAAAGCAGATCCAATGTGAAATTCTCCACTAAAAGCCATATGCCACATCAAATTAACAATCTAAAAACAAAATCATGCGATCAATTACCGTGAATATCTTAATGGTTGCACTTCCTAATAAAGAGCGAACTCAGTCTTCGAAAATCTAGATATGTCAGTGAGCAAAAACAGTATCATTTCGTCTAGGAGGTCTATCTGGAATTGTTCCTGGCTTGAATTTTGAAGCCTCATGTTTTGCCAATTCCGGAGGCACAGGACTGTTACTCTGAATAAGCATTTGCTTGAGATCATAAAAGACATCAGTGTCATGGAGAGTCAAGAATGTAGTAGCCACACCTGTCTTCCCCGCACGACCAGTTCGACCAATACGATGAGTATACATTTCTATATTCCCAGGCATATCGTAATTAATAACATGAGCCACATCCGGTATATCAATCCCACGGCCTGCAACATCCGTAGCAACAAGCACATTGTACCTCTTGGTCCTAAAACCTTCAAGGCTGATCTCCCTCTGCTCCTGCGACTTCCCACCATGCAAGGTAGTCACACGATAGCCAGCCTTGTCCAAATTCTTTGCAACGACATCCGCATTCTTCTTAGTATTAACAAAGACAATTGCAGTCTTGTCTCCAAGCTCATCAAGCAACCTCTGCAACTTGCTAAATTTCTCAGAGTCTTTGGTCATCATAACATGCTGAGATATCAAGTCGGTGGCCTTTCCAGCAGTGCCAATGGTGACCACAACAGGATTCCTCAAGTACTTCCTGGCAAGGCGCTCCACAGCAGGCGGCATGGTGGCACTGAACATATAAGTGGTACGATAGATCTTCTTCTCATCAAGCTCTTCATCTTCTTTCTCCGGTTTCAGATTGGTCGAAGGCATTGCATCCAGGACACCCATTACCTGGGGTTCAAAACCCATATCAATCATCCTATCAGCCTCGTCAAGAACAACATAGTTGCACTGATTCAAGACAGCATACCGCCTCTCCAAGCAATCAAGCAACCGACCAGGCGTGGCAATCACAACCTCGCACCCTTGCCTAATCTTAAACCCTTGCTCCTCGATAGACTGCCCACCAACAATCGAAACAACCTTAATCCCCAAATAATGAGCAAACTTGACAGTCTCCTCCTCAATCTGCTGCGCCAATTCACGGGTAGGCGCCATGACAACAGCATAAGGCCCCTCCGCCTCATTCTCCTCGCTTATGGGAGGCAACCTGGTAATGTAAGTCAGCATAGGCAACACAAAAGCAGCCGTCTTCCCGGACCCGGTCTCAGCGATGCCGATCACATCCCGCTGCTGCAAACCCAAGGGGATTGCAGCCATCTGAATAGGAGATGGTTTCTTATACCCAACCCTCTCCACCGCCTTCTTTAATTCATCGCTCAAGTTACTCTCCGCCCAGCTCCTCATAGGGCGAGGGATCTTGGAGCCCTTGTAAGAAATGTTAAAGTCTTCGCGGAAAATCCTCCAATCCCTCTCGGTCATCTCATCCACCTTCTTGTCGGACCAATGCCTATCCACCCTCATATCAAAGGCGTCATAGGTATCGGCCGCCTGCTCCTTAAGCTTCTGGGCGGCGGCCTCCTCGGGCTTCTCCTCCACCCCGCCCTTCTTACGAATCTCCTCGCGCAACTCCTTCTCGTTCTTGGCGGCGAGCTTCTTCTGCTCCCTGCGGTCCATCCCGGCGCGAAACCCTCGACCGAAGAGCAGCTGGGCCTCGTGAGGGTTCTGGTAGAGCAAATTCATGTCACGGGAGGTGTCCTCAGTGTTCTCCCAATCGAAGGAGAAGCGGAACTTCTCGCTGGGCTTAATCACCCGCTTCTTGGGCTTCTTCGACCCGAGATACTGCTCCTTAATCGCTTCAAGCTCCTTCTCCCGCTCCCTCTCCGCCAATTTCTCCAACCGAGCTCTCTCCCTCGCCTTCGCCTCCTCCTCCCTCTCCCGCTCCCGATTCCGACGAGACGATCTCTCTTTCTCCCTCTCTCTTTCCCTCTCCCGTTCCCTTTCCCGCTCTCGTTCACGTTCCCGGTCTCGGTCGCGGTCGCGGTCGCGGTCCCTGTCCCTGTCCCGGTCCCTGTTGTCGCGGTCCCGATCGCGGTCGTGGTGGTTATTACCGGTAGTAGCGGTGCCGTTGTTGTTGTTGTTGTTGTTGGCGGTGGCGGAGGCGGGGGAGGAGGAATCGGAGGAACGGACCTGGGAGAGGATTAGGTCATGGCGCTTCTTTTGGAGTTCGATTTCTTCCTGGCGGCGCTGGAGGGCCAATTGCTCGCGCTGGGCTTTGGTTAAGAAGACCGGCTTCTTAGCGGCGGGGACGGTGGGGTCCTCCGCCTGGCGCTTCAAGGACATAGCGAACGAATTGCAGTGAGATAATAGTGGGGGAGATTTTGTGAGGGTAGGGTTTGGGAGTATTTGATTGTTGCTGCAAATAAAGTAGAAAACGCAAAAATGAAAAAACTATACCAATTCCCCCTGCGAAGAATTTATAGAGGTCCCCCCGTAAGGCGGTGCGTGTATTGTTTTGTGGTTGTGTTTTCTTTTCTTTCTTTTTTCTTTCTTTTTGTCTCTAAAACATAAGATTTGTTATAAAACGTGTAATATTAGGTGAATTACTCTTGTACCAATTATATAAACCCATACACTACATAATGAAAGGTAATCTGGGAGCTGCTTCCTGCTCCTCGTTTTCTCAGTGTTTCTTCCCTCCCTCTTCCTCTTCAAACCTCATCTTTTTCTGTCAAATTCCCTGTAAACACAGATTATTTATAATACGTTATCAGCACGAATGATCTCTACCCGAGCAAAGAAGAAAACCGAAATAAAAATTGAAGAAAAAGGCTAAAAAAACGAAAGAAAGAAAGGAAGAAGATGATGAACCGTGCACCACCCTCGGCACTGTTCATCCGTAAGCATTTCCGACCACCACTCGCCATACTGCCGCCACCAGTCTGCTCGTCGTCCCATCGCCGACTTGAAGATGCCGCTTCCTTCCTTTGCAGCCATAGGACGCGCCGCCTAGACACGACGACCCGATGGCTCTTCTCCCGACCCGAAAGTTCTGCGAGCTGCCTATCGCGCAACCTGACGTCGCTGCAGCCACCGACGAGTCTCCTCCGTGACGCCATGTCGTCCGCAGAATCTGCCATCGTTCTGCGCCGCCTCCCGCCCTCGCGCCGCCGCCTGCAACTCTCAATGGCGGGCGACCCGCAAGCTGAAGAAGATGACCCGTCCGTGACGGGTCTGACCCGACTGCAGACGGGCCTGGGCTTCGGGTCGCGGGCTGGATTTTTTTTAGTATTGATATTTACTATTGCACTGGGCCTGGTCGCGGGCTAGTTATAACTACAGGCTTGGGCTGCACTATTCAAGGCCCAGTCCGAAATATATATATAAAAAAGGAAAATAATTCTAAAAATATATATATTCAGGGAAAATATAATTTGATAAAATAATTATGAAAATAATTTTGAAAATGATATTATCAAAATATATACCGGAATAATAACCGGGTATTAATTAATATAGCCGAAAGATTTATCGAGTAGGCATATATTTTATCTATTATTATGTTTTACTTAATCTGAAATATTGGCCGGCTATGCCGCCTTATCTCTTTGTTGGCCGGAAAAGCTGCCTTGTTTCATTTGTTGGCCGGCTAAGCCGCCTTTTTATTACAAATGGGCTTATAAAAGGCCCAGTGTATTTAGTTTTTGGTTATTGGGCTATAAAAAGGCCCATTATATTTATTTTCTTGCTTTAATTTACGTTCTGATTGGGCTAATACAAGGCCCATTGCTTTTATTTTTCAGTCATTTAATTTTAATTGGGCTAATTATAAAAGGCTCATGTTTATTTTATTTCAGTATTTTTTTATTTATTTAATTTCTAGAATTATGTTAATATTACAAAACTTGTATCCGAGGCCCTTAAAATTTCTGGAAGAAATTTATTATGGGCATTAAATGTGAAAATGAATTTAAATTATAATAGTCTGGAAGACTAAATAAAAGAGTCTCGAAGACTCAATAAAGGAGAAAATAATACAAAGACTGGATGTCTTACTGCCAAAAGATCCCGCAGATCTTTGAGGAAAATTGAAGAAAGATATAACCACCAAAATGTGGATATTGTATGCCCTCCAGAAGGTGAATATTGTATGACCATCCGAAGAAGGATACTGTTATTATCTTGCTTACCCTGAAGGTGCAAGCCAGTATATATTGAATAATTTTATGTTTCAATTTTATTATTATGTGCAATTTTATTTTTATTTTATTTACTTTACAACATTTGATCATTGTTTCTAGAATAATGGCTCCGGCATTTGTCCTGAAGACAAATGCAAGTTGACATCCAAGGGGGAGAATTATATGTGTAAATGTCAACTATTTCACATAACATGTGATAGTACAATCTCAAAATGAGAAAAAGGTTAATACGCTCCAGAAGAGCATAAGTTTGAATATGTTCCCGAAGAACGCAAGCTTTACTATGATCTAGAAGATCATATATTTATGCTCTGGAAGCGCTAATACTCTTGAAGAGTACAAAAACCCCCATTTACAAAAGAGATTATTATGGATCCTGTTGAATTGACTCTGCTCTATTCCATAAAGTGAATAAGACAGTATAATTAATTGTGCTCATGGCCCTGGAAGAGGTTATAATGAAAAACAGAAAATGTGCATATTATTATTGCATAATGGATCCATAAACTGGAGAACATTCAAAGAGGAATTGTTCTCATACAAAAGTTGAAATAATTTATCTGTTGGGTACAACATTGACTCTAAAACTCTGAGCCTCATTGTTGATGTTGACCCTAACACTGTCGTTCCAGGAGAACCATATGCCTCCAATGTTATTTTCTCCAGGTATCTCAAATCTATTTGTTGGAGGAAAACGGAGTGGGATTACACCATGATTCTCTCCTGCTTGCCACAAAGTCTCAGTAATCAGTACCATGTTGGGCTTGTACTGATTCTTCAGATCCCTTAAGGTACACACAAAATCTTGGGACCTTCTTGCTACACCCCTGCAATTCCATAATAAAAGTCGTACCTTAGGCCATGTAGGTGGTAACCCTGTCACCCTTGGGACGCTCCGAGCCATCATGGAAACCTGATAATAACTGCTTTGATTTAAAATTTGACATGAAGGCTCTAGCTGAAATTCCTGCAGTCTATTAGATATGAAAAACATAATAGAGTTAGTTGAGCCATAAAAGGAAGCCCTTAGATTGCTTTGGTCCTCCAGGAAGAATGTTTCTTCCATAGGAGTTACAAAGAACCTAGATGAATAAAGTTCATCAACAAACACTAAACGAGGAATTCTCGCCAGATCATTCGGTAATTCCTCTTGCTGCTCATTCACCATGCTATAAGCTAACCTATTCCTTCTTCCTAGAGAGGCACCCTCAACAAAGAAAACAGTAGCTGGGGAAGGCATTTTTTTTTCTTGTCTTGTTGAGTTTTTTCTGAATTTTCTGCATCTTCCTGTCTCAACCGCCTCCCCTTCTTATAGTCTGAGATTAGACAGTTAGGTGTCAGTTTTTCAAATGTGGACCCTTTTTCTGTCTCCGAAAAAATCCAGAAGATTTTTCGGTAATTAAAACATTGCATTATTTGTCAGTAAACTCCAAAGCTTTTCAATCTTCGAGGTTTTGCTTTTGAAAAGTTTGCCACTACTTTAATTATTGTCCAATAATTCTGACCTTTTCTGACATGAGTGGCAGATATAAGCCTAAAATTGGCACATATATTGCAGCCTGAAGCTAGCAATTTAATTTATTAAACTTACCATATCCAGCCAGAAGCTGGAATGCACTAGCCTAAAGCTAGCAATTTTTAAGTGTTTAAATACACAGTTTGCACAGCCCGAAGCTGAGAATAACTAGAAGTTGGCTGATATATATGTAATTTATGGCTAGTATGCCCCAGCCAGAAGCTGGTAAATAATTTTCCTAAGTTATCATATCCAGCCTGAAGCTGGCACATAAATAGCAGCCTGAAGCTAGCACTAACTTGAAGTTGGTTCATAGATTTATTGTTGGCATGACCGGTTGGGCCATTCCGGATCAATAATGATGCACGAAATTTATTTGGTCATTCATTGAAAAACCAGAAGTTTTACAATCAATGAATTTCCACGTATATGTGTGCTGCGAAATTAATTATACGGCCTTCCTAAGATGAGATTGGCCTGAAATTACCAGCAAGTTTGGAAATAATTCAGGGACATGTACGCGGACTAATAACTCCGCCGTGTTGACCATCTAGGTAATTTTTACGATGCATCGACTAGATGGTCTATTGTATGATGCAAGTTGGCATTGTGCGCACTTATTTTAATGATTAAGCCACTTGCGGGTACATATCCCTACTTATGTTATTAGAATATATGTCTAGATAATGTTGGAATATTTCTTCAATGGAAAATGTATATCATTGGCAATAAACCCAAAAAGATCTGGGCGAACATTTCCAATTGATTGTAGGACCATTGTTAATGAAATATTACTGTTTGAGAACATGGTATTTTACAGGCAGCAAATGTGCATCAAGCCAATAAGATATCATAAGATCATAAGATCTCCCCATTGGTTCATGGTGACGAACCTAGTATTTTCCACCTTCGGACCATTGGTTGTACAGTATTTAATGCTCCACCACAGCATAGTATAATCGGTCCTTTAAAGAAGGCAGGGAATAGATGTTGGATATAAAAATCTCCATCAGTTACAAAGTAGTTGAAACTATCAATTTGAGATTGGAGACATATTTGCTTAATGTGCTTACCCAACATCAAGGGGAGGAAATAAGCAGCTGGATCAAGATATAATTAAAATGTTATTCAATATCTATTTTTGATCCTTAAACGAATTAATGTGAACCTGAAGTTCAAAAGATAATTCATTTGCAAAATTTGATAAGTCAATTGCCAGACATATTTATTTGAAAAATGTGACCATACCAGCTGTGAAAGCTCCTGCTCGAAATAATGTTCCTAGAGAACAATTAAAATACGCAAATGAATCCAAAGTACGCAAGAAGCGTAGAATATACTCGGTTCCAAAAGAAAAGAAATTCTCGATAGAGAAAAAGGAGCAAAGTGATAAGATGGCCCCAGTGAGAAAATAAAACCTCCAGTAGAGATTCAGATTAAAAGTCCTCCAGAAGAGGTTTTCTGACACAGTTGATAAGGTTCCAGAAGAAACACCGATACAAATGAAAATGACGAGATCTCGATTAATTATTCAGTGTCAGGAATACGATGGAACCGACGTAAAATAACCGTCGACGGAATATTTATATTATATAGCGCTAAATATTATGAAAAGAAAAAGAGAATCATGAACCTACATCTGTTGATGAATGTAGGCACAGAAATGATTGGCCAAAATAGAGAAACGCAATTAAAGGCTGTGCTGGACTCGCTTGTGAAGCGAGAAATTTTCAGACCTGTAGTCCGTACACAGATGGTGTAAAATTGGTCCGTCATAAAATGGGTATTTGTGCGGAAAAGGAAATAAATAGTGAGATATAATGCACGGTTTGTAGCACAAAGGTTTTACCTAAACGACCTAGTATTAATTATGAGGAGATGTACTCCCCTGTGGTGAATGCAATTATTTTTGATAAGTCTGGCATTATATGAAAAGAATTAGCAATGCATCTAATGGATGCTATTACAGCCTATTTCTCTGGATCCATAAGTCATGTCATATACATGACAATCCCTGAAGTATTCAAGTTGCTTGAAGCAACTAATTCCTGGGAATATACAAAATTAAACTAAAATTGATCTTTATATGGTTTAAACCAAATTTGAGTATGTAGTATGATTATTCTTGTATATATGCTTTATGTATTTGCAATTATTATTATTGTTACTTAGGTTTATGATTTAGATACTATTATTGTGATTTAAATATTTTTAGAACTCCTGAAGAAGTTTCCAAATACCATGCTATATTTGATCCTGCAGTACCTTATCAAAGTAAAATTTATATTTCTTGTAAGATGAAGCCTGAAACTTTTGACTTAAGCGTATTGGCAAGATATAACTTTGTTCTTATCTTCGGGGTATAACAGATGTGGTATTATGTTAACCCTGTAAACTCGAAGAGAATATAGTTGGTCTTTGCTGATGCAGGTCATTTATTTGATCCACAAAAGCACAGACGGACATCTGCTACAACTTTACACATGATATTGCTATATCATCGGGACTACAAAAGCAAGACGGCAAGATAGATGCTCCAACAACAAATTATGAAGATAATGCTGCCTACATTGTCCAATTAAAGTAATAATGTATCAAAAGTGATCGGACAAAGCATACGTCACCAAAAATTGACAAGGACGATTGGCATGCAACGACATCAAGAAATCTAGAGAGGCCAAAATGAGGGGGAGTAGAATACGCACTGCACTCTTTTTTCCTTCACCAAGTTTTTATCCCACTGGGTTTTTCTTGGTAAGGTTTTTAATGAGTCAGTTATTCCAAAAGCGTAAACTACCCAAAGTACAACAGCATTCAAAGGGGAGTATTATAAAACGTGTAATATTAGGTGAATTACTGTTATACCAATTTTTGTAATTATATAAACCCATACACTGCATAATGAAAGGTAACATGGGAGCTGCTTCCTGCTTCTCGTTTTCTCAATGTTTCTTCCCTCCCTCTTCCTCTTCAAACTTCATCTTTTTCTGTCAAATTCCCTGTAAACACAGATTATTTATAATAAGATTTATTTTTAGAGAAAAAAAAACTTCCTCCGGTCACTATTGTTTAGGAGGCCCATTATGACATTATTTGTGATTAATAGCACTTGACATTTCCAATACTATTTATATAGTTCTTTCTTATTTCTTTATTTTTCTACAAAAAATGAAAACGAAAATAAAAATTTGTAGAAACAGATACTAATACAACCTATTTTCATGACTTTAGATTTCTTAATCCTAGTAATTTCTCACTTTTTTTTAAAAAAGGGCAAAGTGAGATACAAAACACATAAAAACATCAAAATTCTGGAATAAAAGACAAGAAGCATAAAATACTGAAATCAAAGATGTCACTGCATTATATTTTACACGGATTAAAGTCTTTTTTCATCCCTGTGTTAGACCATAAAGTTGAAAGTCATCCCTGTATTAGTTTTGGCCTATTTGTATCCCTCTGTTCGAGGATTTTGGCTTGTTTTCATCCCTCCAAATAGGCCAAAAAGTTGAACACAAAGATGAAAATAAGCCAAAATCCACAAATAGAGGGATGAAAACAAACCAAAATCCAATATAAGGATGACTTTCAACTTTGAGGTCTAATACAAGGATGAAAAAAGGCTTTATTCCTATTTTACACATTAGAAATCGAGTTTTTTCCCCCTAGTGTCACATAGGTGGATTTTAAAAACAATATTTTTTTTCTTCGCAAATAATTGTCATTTGAGAAATCCTCACTAATTTAAAGGATAATTAATAGCCTAGAATCTAGGATTATTTGACTAATTTACCTATCTTAACTGAATTAGGAAAAATAGATGTAATTGTTATGTAAAATGAAGAATAAATATGGAAAGAACCCTGGTCATTGGACATTACAAAGTTGACAATCTTAGGAACATATTTTTTAGCTCAAAACGTCAATTATTTTGAAATGGAGGGAGTAAGAAGAAAGTATATATTTCTAAAAAAACTAAAAGGAAGTACATATTGTGTAGCGCCAAGAGTAAATGAGGTGCTTATTTCATATTATCTCACAAAAGAAAGAAACAAAGTTTTGATAGACACGAAAGAAGCAAAACAAAGAAAGTAAGTGAACATGACCTTTTTGTGGCAAGGTAAATTAGGAGGCTGCTCACCTTCATTTTTTTTTCCTTAGTCCTTTCAGCTCATGGTTAATAATAAGTCATGTCATTCTTAATTGATCTAATGATCTAATGGTTAAAATTACAACTTGTCCACTAATATGAGTATTTTCACCTCTCATCAATAAAATAAAATAAAAACATATGAAGAATACTTTTGTAGGCGAAGATAATTTTGCCCTGAAAGACAGCAAAGCAGGCAGACAAAATGCATGAAGTCAGCAGTGACACAATAAAGATAAAACAAAGTTGATGATGAACGCAATGATGTCACAAGAAGTATTTACAAAAATAATGATGTCATGACTGATGTAATGAATAGTGTGAGCATGTGATCAAATTTCATTATAAAAAGAATGCATGTATCCAAATGAAGGCACAACTTGTAAGCCTCAAATGTATGCTTGTTCAAAATTTGTAATAAAAAACTCGTTTCAATATCTTGCTCTCTCTCTACTACTCTTATCGTTCATCCTTTTCTTTAATCAATAACAAAACACTTATCTCTCCCCATCTCTCTCAAAAATCCTAACACCTGAAATAGCCCTTATGGTAGCGGAGCCAAAGGCGGTAGAAAGGTTATAATATTCCGGAGCTGTTTGCGTTGGTCAGCCGTGGTAACCGTTGGTCAGCCCATAACGAGCAATTAGGGTGGTCTCGGAATCTACTAAGGCATAAGGTAACCAATCTCTCCCGATGGTATTGTTTACTAAGTTTCTATTTCATGTCTAGATTATTGAGGAGTATCTCGAGAGGCTCTGTCTCTCCTTCGAGTTCTTCCTCCTTAATGGAACCTGCTTCATATGATTCATCAATAATTAATCGTCAAGAAATGAGAATAAGTGAGATAGAAAATCAATTACATAATTGGAGCATCCCCAGAATAGCAAAAAGAGAAGTTTACAACATAGGAATTTTTGATAGGCCTCATGAATACCTAATAGAAACATTACCCATAAGCCCCCCAAACAGAATTAGTAGAATTATTAAGATCATCAAATATTAACAGGCATAAGCAAAAGTATAGATTTTTACATATAGGATTAGTCCAAGTAGCCATTAAGCCATTACATAGACTAGGATTAGATTCCCCTATTTTATTATGCTTAAGAGATGCAAGGTTTTCAAATTTTTCAGATTCATTAATTGTAACAGCCCGGGTAAAATTTTTGATTTTTACCGAGACTGTAAAAGTTTTTTTACCGTGATTTACTGTTGAATTAATCTTGGGTAATTAATTCAAGGTAAATCGGGAGTCATTTTTCGAAACCGAGGGTTTTCCCACGCTCGTGATTTTTCCGTGGATTTTTCGGGCCTAAGTCGGTATTTTTCGGGTCCCGGAATTCTCAGAAAAATCACACCGGAAAATAACTAAGGGGGTATCAGTTATTTTCTAGTCCGGACTGGACTCGCTCCATAATGCAGACAAGCTGCATTATTGGAGAATCACAGGTCGTACAGTGTTTGCACAGTGTTTCACCGTTTATAAAAGGGAAGCAGGGGAAGAGAACGAGAGGAGGAGAGGAAGAAAAGAGAAAAGGAGAGGGGAAAAAAAGGGAGAAAAAGAAAAGAAAAGAGAGAAAAAGAAAAGAAAGAAAAAAAGAGAAAAAAAAGAAAGGAAAAAAAAGAGGAAAAAAGAAAAAAAAAAGAGGGAACCGGAAAAATGGAGAAAAAAAAGAAGGAAAAAAAGGGAGAAAAGGAAAAAGTTATAAAACAGAAAATGAAAAAAAGAGAGAAGGAAAAAAAGAAAAAAACAGAAAGAAAATAGGAAGAAAAAGAAGAAAATAGGAAAAAAAAGAAGAAAAGAAGGAAAAATCAGAAAATATTGGTGAACAGTTCGTCACCCGGTAGCGCCTCAGGTTACTGTACACGGGAGGACGACCGGCGCCGTCTCGAGCTTCACCGCCGCCACCAGCGCCTTAGCCACGCCGACGCGACCTCGACGCCACCTCTCCCGCTGGATTCCGCCGCCGGACGCACCTGCAAGAGGCGTTGACCCGACGGACGACCCGCGGATCCGCCTCCCTGTCTTGCTTCCGCCGCACCACGCACCGCCACCTGCAGCCGCCAGTACCAGCGACATCGCCCTCGCCTCGCGACGCCTACACCGTTGCTGCCGCCTCGCTGTCGTCGCTGTCGCCGCTGAGCCCGCTAAGGTGAGACCCGTGGGTTGCGTCGACCCGTTTCCTTCGGGCGGGTCGCGGACCTGGATTTCTTTTAGTGGGCTGCTGACTTTGTTGGGCTGGACGGGTTGGACCTGGGCTGGGCATGGGCTCACTGTTCATGGCCCAGTCCAGAATAAAAATGTAACAGCCCGGGTAAAAATTTTGGATTTTTACCGGACTGTAAAAGTCTATTTATCGTGATTTACTGTTGAATTAATCTTGGGTAATTAATTCAAGGTAAATCGGGAGTCGTTTTTCGAAACCGAGGGTTTTCCCGCGCTCGTGATTTTCCCGTGGATTTTTCGGAACTAAGTTGGTATTTTTCGGTTTCGGAATTTCTCGGAAAATCACACCGGAAAATAACTAAGGAGGTATCTGTTATTTTCTGGTCCGGATTGGATTCGCCCGTAATGCGGACGAAATTTTATTATTGATTCACATGATCAATAGTAAAATTTCAGTTTATAAAAACAAGGCAGAGGAAGGGAGCCGGGAGAGAAAGGAGAAGAAAAAAAAAGAAAGAGAGAAAAAAAAAGAAGAAAAGAAAAAGAAAAAAAAGAAAGAAAAATCAGAAAAAAAGGATATGGACCAATCAGAAATTGAGAAAAAGAAAAGAAAATAAGAAGAAATACAAAAAAAAAGAAGAAAAATGAAAAAAAGAAACCGGATACACACTGTTCACCGTCACCCAAGGGGATACTGTGCACCGACTGGAGTTCCGGCCGTTTCCTCGCCGCACCGCCGCTCCCAGCAGCTTCCCCAAGCTGGCGCGACCTCACCCCAGGCGTCGCCGTCGCTTTCCTCAACCGGAGTAGCCCGGACGCGCCTTCGACCCGCCGGATTCCTCGCGGATCCGCTTCTCCTCCTCACTGCTCCGCCACCGCGCCGCCTCGCGCCGAGGTTCCACCGCCGTTGGAGTCGCCGCCTCACGCCGACCTCGCGACACCCTCCTCGCACCGCGTCGCGTCGCAGCCGTCGTTACCAGCCGCTCAACCCGCGAGGTGAGTAGATCCGGATCCGTCGACCCGCGTGCCTGTCCGGGTCGCGCCTGGGTCTGGATCCGGGTTGCCCCTTGTTCTGTTTTTAATTAAAAAAAA
>JAKUCV010004602.1:0-61007 GCA_028386065.3 Turnera subulata
TCTCCGCCTTCTTCCTTCTCTTGAACCCTCCTCTAATGGGTCCCATTATCCAAGAAACAGAAGAAGAGCGGATGGCAAACAATAACAACACCACCACTGAAACTGAAGAAAAAACCAAGACCAGCAAGAAATATATATTAAGATGGAGACGCGAGTGCTTTTCAGGGTTGTTGTTGTGTGCCTTTTTTTTTTTTTTTTTTCTTTTGGTGTGTGCTGTGTTTGTGTCGTTGTTCATCAAAACATGCAATGGAAAATAAAAAATGGAGAAAATGAACAAGTGAAATAAATTGTAGATGTAAAGGGAAAGAAAGAAAGAACAAAACCAACCCAATTGTGGTTTGCTTGCTTCCACAGTGACGTCGGGATGCGATTTTTCTCTATTTGTTTTGTGTGTGTGTGTGTGTGTGTTTTCTAACTTCTAAGCCAGAGAGTTGCAACCCAAGTTACAACAATACAAAGCTGCATCTTTTTTTTTTTTTTCTTTCGTTCTTTTTTGCCTTAGTTTCTTTCCTTTGCGTTTTATATGTTCTCTCTCTTTACCCTAAATAAATGTGCTTGCGTTACATGTTTTCATTTTAAGAATGCTTGTGAACAAAAAATTTAGCATTCCTTTTACTGTTTTGGTAGACCGCCCACCAAACTGGCCTCATGTGTCATAAACCGGGGAGCAACGCCGCAGATCGGATCGGATTCTAGAGATAGATAAATAAGGCCCTTAATATTGTCACCTTAGTGATAAAATATATAAGTTTTTCTATGATTCAGATGAATATTAATGTCTGATTACTTAAGCTTAATCTCAGAATCTGATCTGATTTATAACTAAAAAAAAATTGGCCATTGCCTATATCTATGTATGTGCAAGATTGTATGTGAAACCCAGCAAAAACTTTTCCTCACAGCTGCAGGAGGTTTTTGTCAAAATTCCTAGATGTGGACCAAAATAAGTAGAGATCCGATCAATGATTTAACAAAAAGATGGAGAGGGATTATTTGCTCCAAATTCCCACGTGGCAAATTTTTTTCTACTAATTATGATTATACAGACAGCAATGCGAAATTACTACTAGCTTTTTTTATGCTAAATTACTACTAGCTAGCGAGCATTATGTTTTGGTTTTGAAATCTTTTTCTGTTTTTGTTATGAGTAAACAAAAATTGTTATGGTCGATTATCAAAAAAATAAACACAATATCAAGAAAAAAAAAAAAGAGAAGAGAAATCCGTGAATTAAGTTGAGCATTTGTGAAGTAAGTTTTTTTTTTTTTTCTATTTGTCGCGTTGTCTTCTTCACTAAAATATAGAACTGATGCACCAAGCTACCTTTTTTAATGCTTTCTAAATTAAGCCCTGAATTTTGTACTGCAATCGTGTTTAGTAGGGGCTTTTTTTAGATGAAAACTCACGATAACATTCCTTATGCCACTCAAAATGAATTGTTACTTCTACAAAAAAGAACTGATTAATCTTATTTATGGTCTAGAAAATCAAAGTACTATTAGTTGCTCTTCTTCCGAATTAATTTTGTTTTTTTACTAGAATGAATTAATTTTCTTGGTGACCTGTTATCTCTTACCTTCGTATACACATTTTCCTGCTAATTTTCAAGCCAACGATACTTGGTCAATTATAATATTTTCTTCCTCGATATTTTTGCAATTTTCTTAATAATGTGTACTTAAACCATTATTTGAGTGTAATGGAGGGAATAACAACTCTCACCACAAGAAAAAGTCCCTTCATCAAATGAAGAAGTTTAAGCATGTAATCGGAAAGCCCAACCTTCATCAGAACTAGTCATACAACTTTGGTTTAGACCATGCGATAAAACAAATACGAAAAAAAATTAAAGGATAAAAAACAAAAATCTCATATCAAACTCATGGATGCATCACCAGCACAAAAAAAGGAAAAACAACAAAAGTTTCATATTAGAGGACAAAAGAATTAAGGGAGGAAATCCTCCATACTACAATTTTACCCATTATAGGCCGATCCGGTATTGAAATGAATGAAGAACCTACAAATTTCCGAATACCAAATGCCAGCGATAATCTTATCACAAATGATCCAAATTAGCATCTGAATAAACATAAAAGAATCCATATTTGATTTAGTTTCTATATATTAGTCTATTATCGTCGCACTCAGTTCAATTGTTAAATTATAAATTATTGTATTATATGATAAATAATTTTCAAATTTTAGCATATATAAATATTGCAATAAAGATAATTGACCCGAGCCAACCCCAACTTGGTTCATTCAAATTTAGGTAAATTCGAGCTGGACTCATCTTTCTACAAACCTAAAAGCTCCACTTTAGATTGTTAAGATTTTATTAGGTTCGAGTTCAAAAACAAATTAAATTGTCCAATCAAGCTTAAGCTCATATAGAAAAAGATATTTCATCCAATCGTTCAATAATTTAACTGTCATACGTAATATATAATAAGTACATACTAAGAAATATATTTTTTATTCTTGGCCAGTCCTTCTTCTCGGGGCGAAGGAATTAATCACTGCGTCCGGCGATGGATACCCTGGCTAGACAAAAAAAAAAGAAATATATTTTTTTATGAAATAAAAAGATAATAAATTGAATATCATTGTTCTAACTTTAGAATTTTATCTAACTATTCATAATATATTAGCTAAATATAAAGACTTTTTAAAATATAAGTATATTGGGCATGTATCACAAGCAATTATGTATTGTATTTTTTCAGAAAATTATGCATGTTAATATATTACACACCAGTATATATTGAATTAAGATACCTATTTAATAATTAGTTTCCATCTAGAAAGAAGTAAACCTTTCTATTATAAATTCTTAATTATAGAAATAAATTTAGAAAAATAAAAAAAAAACTAGCACGGAACATATTCCTTGATTTTGTTATTAATTAACCTAATATAGAACTTATTTAACTAATAATTTTTCTATAAATTTGTAAGATAATTTTTTGTAGTACTTAGTGATAGAATCTTAATAGAAGGAAGTTGGCAAAAATAGTTCCCTTTGTGTGCAAGAGAAAGAGTAGGTTTTATAATTTATTGTTAATCAATAACAAAATCAAGTATACATCGTTGTCATTCTCAAAAAAAAAAAAAGTATATATCGTTGTATATTCTATACAATGGACAAACACTAATGGGCCAATTGCCACAGCCCAAAATCCAACACAAACATATCCAATCTAGTATATATCGTTGTATATTCTAGCATTTTGATTACCAATTAATCTCCACAATTGTTCAGCTAATAGAACTAAACTAACTCAAATTATCACAAATGCAATGGTTTGCTAACCAAGATAAAGATCTTGAACTCTTTCTTCCTTAATCTGCAAATTATCACAAATGCAACTTTTCAGGTTGTAATCTGTTTAAGAATGTTGAATTACCATAGTGTAGACACCCCAATAGAGGGTCCTCACGCTTGCCAAAAAGTAGGGTGTCATTGGCATAAAAGATTAGTGTCAAAGAGGGACACGGCAGCTTTAATTTAAAACCTGTAGACAATCCGTAGATTTTGCTGTGACTAAAAAGATGTAGCCAAAACTGCAAAAATGTAAAAAGGGACTTAAAGGATCAATGCCTCGACTCCCTGGTTGATTTGGAAATTTCTGTGGGTTCACCTCCATGAACAAGAACAGAATGGGACACTGTTGACACACATTGAAGAATTAAGTTATAATATTTCCCGTTAAATCTTGGCATTAAATGAAAAGCGAACTGGTGGTAGAGGTAGTTACAAGAAACCAACAAGGCATTCTTTTGCTTCAAACTCATCAGTAATGCACACCAGGAGTCCTTATTGGAACTTTCTTGATCCACAACCAATCAACTTCATCAGAAGTGTAGATGCTCTCAGTTTCCCACTTGGAGGGTCGTCTCGTTCCCTCGGGAATGGATTCTGCGGGTCATCATTAGCCTCGGAAAGCTCTTCTAAGCTGTCAAAGTACCTGGAACTACACCTTAAGGACTGTGAAGAAGCCTCCTCTCTGCAAATCCTTTTACCAACTCCTCCATCTTCAACGTCTTTGGTTTCTAGTCCCTTCACATTTTTATTACATTTGACATCCGTCGACGTCTGTGTTGATGCATTGACAACTTTGGAAGCAATTTCTCCTGCGGTTATGGCCCTGTAGACTTTGTGTTGGTCTACTTCATCAGATGAGGACAGCTGCCAATGGTTTTTCCTCGCGAGGACCGGAGAGTTGGAGTCCTCGCTGCTGCTCGAGCCGTTCATCTCTGAGGAGATTTTGGAAGACAATGAGGAGGGTGTTTCATGAGATGCAAAGCGTCCAGAGATTTCTAGGAGTAGTGATCCTTTGAGAATGTATTCATGACCACGACAAGGATGTATTAAGTCATTTTCGGACAAGTCTTCCCATACAAATCCATTCTTGTACCTCCTAAAATTCCAGAACAACTAGCTAGTCAAATTACAATGCACAAGTATACTTCATTTATAGGCATGACAGGGAAAAATTGAACGTATGCAACAACCATATGCTATTCTAATCACAATAAGCTCGCTCTAGTGTTTGTTTCTTAGCAATCAGGATAAGTGGATGGATGTAAAACAATCTATTTACAATAACTTACCTTTTCGAAGACCAGGAGTACATACTAGCCATGCCTTGACCTCGAACCAGGTTTAATGTATTTGTCACATCTAGGATAACAAAGTAAAGAAAGAAAACGAGAAAGTTACGTGTTGTTTCAAGAAAACAAAATTCCCAGAACCATGGCGTGTGAGTAGTTAATGTGTATATGTGTTGCTTGTGAGTATGTAGTACCTCTTAGATAGAGTCCTTCAGGAGAAGACAGAGAGACTTCTATGAAATGAGGTTGCTCAAGCTGGCCATTCCTGGAGAGGTAATAAACAACGCCTACCTTTTTATTGGTTATTGAGTTTGGTCCCATCATCCTTAACTTGGTCTCTTCAGGTTGGTTTCTGCTTCTTGGTGATTCTTGGACATCGATCGCCCTACTCTGTCCAGGTTTATTGTGGTTATGAAGCATAGAAGCAAAATCAAGAAAGCCCAGAGCTCACCGAAACAAGAGTGTTTTCATGTTTTGAGTCAAAAGAATACATATACTATATATTTTGATCTTTAAATGGCTTTTACCCCTAGGAGTTTTAAAAAGTTTTAAGATGAACAATGGAGTCAGAAGTTTGTTCCAATGGAGAGAGCAATTTGGAGGACAGGATGGGAGATTGTGCATCTTTTAAGGGCTAGGCTTTCATAGGCTACATAAACCAGGTTTGTTAGTTTTGGGTGGAGCCAATTGAATGCAAACAATAGGGAATATATATAATCCTTTCCATGTAGAGTTTTGGTTCATTTCTTGAACTCTCCAAATAACCGAGAGTCCACATTGTTAAATGCTGGAATCTTTTACTAAATTTGGTGGGATTATCCATCGTAGGACACTACTACTCTTTATCTACTTGACCTCAAATTGAAGATTAAACCGGACCCAACTTTGCAGATGGTGATATAAATGACAGGATAGAGTGTGGATCTACTAATTAAGACAAGTACATTAGGCCCCCGCCTTGTTACCACCCGTATCATCCAAACCTTTGTCATTAACGTTTCCTCTCTCAAGGAAACATCTTTCTTATACAGAATAAGCTCTCTCGCTACTGTGGGAGGGAGAAATGCATAATTTGGAGAAGATCACGGAGACAGCTGCTCCAAAATTAAGGCCACAAAAAGGGTCCTATGTTCCCCACCAACAATGTTCCTTAATATCAGCTCACGGACTGAGTGAAACTTAGACAAATTTATACAAACACAAAAAGTCAAGCCAATCCGTGAAACAATGAAATAGGAGTTTGAAGCTACGGAAGCTAACACAAGGCTGTTCAGGAGTAAAATAGTGGTTTCTGTCTCCATAATTTAGTATTTCCTGGCCAATGAGAGCTTCTTCCCTTATCCCATTTTAGTATTCCCTGGCCGATGAGTGCAATTATCATATAGAAGCTCAGATATGTTCTCAGCTTGAGCTGAAATATTGTATGAACTAGTTATGCATTATCTATTTATTTAGGTTAACTTTTCACTTCCCCACTGGTATCGGACTTGTTTCGTCCTTGCTATTTGGATGTATTATTCTACCAATTCTGCAATTGTCGGAGCAAAGCAGAGGATATTCATGCAGCCTCAAACATTATCTGCACACACCACCTCCCCAAGAAAATTTTCCAAGATGATCTTAGACTGACATAAGATGTGGGAAATCAGCAAAAAAAATGTGAATGGCAGAATAATCTTGTTTTTCAAATCTGATTTCCCTATAACAAACTAAGATGCTGAAAGTCCTTTTGCATGGTTCAGATATCAGTAAATAAGAACAATCAGGAGATTCATACATCTTAACTGGTATTTGAAGTTGTTGGATCAGCAGTTTGCTTCTTCGGACAAGATGAAGAAAGATGGCCCTTTTCACCGCACTCATAGCATGTCCTCCTCCTTATCTTACCAGTGCTAATGGTCGATTCACCATTAGCATTGCTAATGATAGATTCACCATTACCACTGCTAATGATTGCTTCACCATTACTAGTTTCATTGCTAGCCGGGACAACTGTGGGTTGGACTTTTCCACTTTTTAAAGGAACTGCACAACTTATTTTGATAGGCCTCCCACAAACAATCTGCTGATCCAACTTTAATGCCGTAGTCAGTGAGACATTGTCCTCAAAATCCACATGTGCATAACCCCGAAATTCTCCCGTGTCCTTGTCCATGCCAAAACGTATAGAAGAAATTTTACAAGCTGAGAAGAATTTCCTCAGGTCATCCTCTGTTATATCCCATGATAAATTCCCAACATAGACCCTATTATATCCGGCCACAATTTTTGGAGCAAAATCTGACACCTTGCTGGATCGAGTTTTGTAGGGCTGAATTTTCAGATGAAGTCCACCCCTAAAAGCAATACAATTTAAATTTTTTTAAAAAAAATGATGTAGAATGAGGTAAATATACTGATGTAAACAGCATGTTATCCATGCATTACTCACATGTCAGCTCCATCAAGTGCCAAAGCCCGTTTAGCTGCAGCATCCGTCTGTAAGGAGGATTACAATGATAAGAGTCCCAACATAACAAAACTTTAAAGTTAATTCGATTTTGAAAATGGGAAACTATTACTTCCTTCTACCACTCATATCTGTTATTTTGAAGACAAAGTGTGCCATATGGTCAACCCAGTAAAGTTGGATTAACTAATAAATGACACTGAGCGTCAATGGTTCGATCAAAGGACTGCATATTTTCCTCTTGTAAGTATGATCCACAGTGACTAAGCTTCAAAAGACAAAAATGAAGAAATATGTTCCAAATTATTTATTGCAAGAGCTGTTTCAAATTTTGTTTAAACATCAATAAGATGAAAATGAATGTCATCCACCTCAGTCTTTATCACTTGTAGTTTTATTTCATGGGAATATATGTTCCCCAACAGATCTAGGAAAATAGTTACATTTAGCAAGATAAAGGTGTGAATAAGGGCCAGAGAAATTCTGGTTCAATGGCTTGCTATGCCAATTTCTTGATCTACTTGAAAACAAGCTAAGAAGCACATTTTGGGACTCAAAAACTGGCAATCCAAACATTAAAAGAACCAACGAAACCAAGATGTAAATTTCAATTACTGACAACAAGCAATGGGAGGAGGTACATGAAGAAAATAGCGAGGGACAAGAGCAAGAGTTAAGGCAGAACATGTCAGAATTACAGTTCTATGTAGCTCATTCTTATTGAAACATCCAGCACAAAGGTAAAGAAAAAATGATGAAGATGTATTGTGGGACAATGGCCAAACATGCAATGCAAGATAGCAAACCTTTTAGGCGAAAGACTATTCAAAATTGCTGCAACTGAAGACACAAAAGTTACTACGAATGCTATTCCACAAAAACCATTAAAATATACATTTCGACACACTTTATTGCCTTAAATCTCAGAAAATGGAGGCGAAATTAGCTCAAGCTTAAATCCTAGAATGTTTCTGAGACAAAACACCCCCTGAAAAGAAAGCTATGAGGACTACAGCTCAGATGCCTTTAGAAAGGGTGTCCTGAACACCCATGCTACATCTAAACTTCTAGAAGAACAGATTGATAAACCTAGTACATTGTATGCAAAATTTTTAATCGAGTGTTACCTCAGTACTACTTTATGATCCCCTCAATATTCTGTCTGAGAACTCATGTTCCATGCAAAAGAAAATAGCTCCTAGTTTCAAAAATAAAATGTTCACTATTTTAACACCACTTCTGCAAATGACAAGTTGATTTTGTGTCTTGCAGAAAAAATTTATATATATAAAAAAAAACGCATCAGGCTCCCACATATAGTATCCAGTTGCTTCAACGGAATTCTGAGGTCAATTCTCACTGATCAGACTAGTTCAGATTTCTGTTGAAATTAAATATTCAAAGATAGCAGTGCAGTGTAGTTAATATATTGTCCAAACACAAAGTACTACAGATACCTTGAAAGTCATGATGGCAATTCCCCTAAACTTCCCAGTGTCAGGAAACGTCATGCAATCAACTTCTGTTATGGTGCCACAGGCTTCAAAGAAGCTTCGAATATCATCCTCAGTCGAGTAATATGGAATGCCTCCCACATATACTTTCGTAACAATGTCCTCATTCAACTGACTGAAAACATAAAAAGAACAGGAACCATATTCAACAGCAGTCACAATTTTGGCAGAAAAAGTATGCTGAGCCAACCTAAACTCACAGATGATAATATTGAAAAGGGACAAGCGCTTGAGGGCCAAAGAATATTTTCTCAAATTTTAGATCAGATAATCATCAACATAACTATAGCACATCAATTTGCAGCACCACACTTTTAAAGTCGTGCAAACCAACTCAAATAACAATCTTACCAGAAAAAATAAGAAATCATGTCTCAAAAGAAAAAAAAAAGACATAAACATGGCATTCCGTGAAATTAGATAATTGAGTCGATTAGAAGCAACAATTTGAGCACATGAGCATACTCTAAACCTTACCTCTCAGTTGTTCCTTTCGTCTTCTTCTTTTTCTTCTGCAGTTTCTTCTTCAGCTTTGCCTTCTTTGCCTTCCTTGCCTTCTTCTCTTCCTCCTTCACTGCCTTACCCGCCTTTTCACCATCCTCCTCTTCACTCTCTCCCTCCTCTCTCTTTCTCTTCCTCGGCTTCCTCTTCTTCTTACCATCACCAATTTCACCATCCCCTGTTTTTACTTCCCTTTCCTCCTTGTCCCCAACTTCCTTCTTCTCTTCACTGTTTCCGCCACCTGGGTTGTTTCTTTTGCCATCTAATCCTTGCAAAGATTGATCCTTTTTCCTTTTCTCTCGCTTGGATAATCTAGACTTCTGCTTCGAGGCTGCCTCTAGAAGCGCTTGCAGCTGTGAATTAGGGTTTGCTTCTGGTGGCACTTTCTTATTCGAATCACAGCCGGCAGATAAAGATTCTACCTTTGCTATTCTCAGCTGCTGCTTTAGCTTCTTGTTTGATAACACCATTTTTTTTTTTTTCCACACCTTAAACCCTCAAATTAGGGTTTATTCTTCCCAATTTGTACAGTTCGTTTCTGCGCCAATTACTTAATAAAAATAAAGATGAAAGAAGAAGAAAAAAGAAAAAAGAAAAAAAAACAAACAGATTCAAGTCTCAACAGTCCTCCAAATTTATTGCACTCTCAAAATAGTCCCTACTTCTTTTTTTCCGCAAAACACCGTTTTTTATAAAAAAAAAAAAAAAAAAAAAACCATTTATCTTGCATTCAAACGAGTCAGGACACAAAAAAAATTGGAATTAGCGGGTTGCTTGAGATTTTGACCCGTTTAATTAACTAGGTCGCCTCCAACAAAATAATATGAAAATAAATAAGTTAATTTTTCGAATTGGAAAGTCTAGACATTTGTGTGTGGTTGTGAGAGGGAATCTAGAAATTTTTTGATGGAGAGAATATGTTTATAAAGTTTTTTTGTGATTGGGAGGTCTAGACATTTATGTGTTGCGGTGAGGGAGTCTCTAAAGAAGATTTGAATATGTTTATAAGGGGAGACAGGGAGTCAAATACGAGACCTCCAACCCTACATACAATCGGAGTATCACCTGAGCTACAGCTCATTGGTATTTTTTTAAAAAATCATTTTTAGAATAATTTGTTTCGATAATTTATTGGTATATCTTCTTTAGCCATCATTTGGATAATTAACAACTTACCATCATATATAAACCTATTGGTGTAGAAAAAACTCAAAAGATTTACAAATTGGGGACTTGTAACACTAACAAATATTAGATATAAAAAATTTTGTGATAATTATTATGAAAAATTCAACAATAAAGTAAAGTAGGTACATATGTTTTTTACAAATACAACAAATTTAGCATGACACGAGGGAAACGAGTCTAGCTAATTGTTGTTGATGTTAGTTCCCTTGATAAATTCAAGTGCACCTAACATCAAAAGTCAAAACCAAAAGAGAGGAGACCTACCTCTCTCTAAAGTCTACTCTATAAAAGCAGTAACTCAAAGAAAAGAACAATTAACCAAAAAAAGGAGAAGTCATTACAGAAGATTTCCTTCTTGGTAGAGAAGTCATGTCGTCTGATATTAGGATGCCCATGCAATAGAAAATTGTTGGTTTCACCCGGAACTAAGTATTTTATTTCAGGACCGTAATGGTATCTTATTGTTACACAGATTTGCTAATACTAGTAATTATTTTATTCTATCAGATCTCTATTATAACTAAGTGATAAAAGAATAGAATATAACTTCAATTGTTGGATTCAACTTTTCAATTTAGCCACGTTTATGCTCTTATTGGGGTTCTGTTCACATTATTGTATTTGTATCCCGGTAATCAACGAATCACGGCAAGATTGTTGTACCCGTAATTAATGAACTAATCATCCCAAGATTGTTTTGGATTATGCCAAGTTTTATTATAATATTGCATAATAATGTCACAATCCTCCCATCTTACATTTTTCCCTTTTACCTTTCACACAATTAGTATATAATATAATCATTTTTTTTAATTTGTGTTTCAAATTCTTAGTTCACTGTTAACATATGCAGTGCTAGTGCAACAGTCCAAGAAGCAAAAAAGAAATTCCCCGGCTAAATTGCAATTTTTTTAACTTTTAATTAATTCACGCAAAGAAAACTAATCTCATCCATCCACTCAATAAAAGAATGAAGTTTGGCAGACGAAAAGTATTGAAGGATTAATTGTACCGGGAATTGGAAGGATTAACTGCCTGATTAAATTTCTCATAAATGGTGAGATTCATGGAAACCAAAAGTTAAGATAGTATACATAGAAATAGAAAACTCCACAGTATCTTGCATTCGTGCTCACCTCTTACCAGTTCTTCTTACTTGTCTTCCTCCAACTGCTAACTCTACTTACGGCTCTTCGTATTTATTACTCGGCTGTCCTAGCTCCCAGCTAACTATTAATTAAGTCACTGTGAAGAGCTACCAAAACAGAAAGACCCTCAATATACATATTTGTAAGATGTGAAGGGCTCCCTTCCAGAAAACCTTATCTTAAATTTTCACAGGTTTTAGTTCACACAATCTCAATACCTCTCATGTTACTTAATTGGGTTGTGCGGTTCTGTATATATGACAAGGAAGGAGGATCATGGATGAAGCAGATGTGCCATGGCGTTGAAGAATTTAAGGTACTTGTTTCATTTATCCCTTATGATAAATTTGCTTTTTCCAATAATTGAGTACCCATTGTCGATTTAGCCTTCAAGCTTTCTCTACACTATACTACGGCCAGTGCCTTGTTGTTGCTATTGACCTTTCTTGACTTGGGCAATAATGTTTTTTTGAATGTATAAAAAGATGAATTCTTCAGTATTGCCGTTTTTCTCTTTATCTACTTGACTCGGCTTGTATATATGCTTAATATGCATGGGATTAAAAAAAAAAGATTGTTTCGAATTAAAATGATCACGCTATGATATGATAAGCGTGTTTGTTTGTTGAGATTCTACAAGCAATCCTCAATTTCAAGACCCATTTACCATCTTTTCCAATGAGTAATCCAAGAACTACAGCAAGTCTTTATTGAAGAGAATGACCTGCCTTGATCATGAATTAATTTAAACTTTTATCAAATAAAGCCCTGACTAGTCTATCAATATCGAGATTGTGTATGGGCCACCTCTAGTAATGTTTGATAATATTCCATCTTAGATTAGTAAGTGAAAGTTAAAAAAAAAAAAAGGAAAAAGAAAAAGGGGAGGGCGTGTTCCATTTTTTTAGTAAGGGAAAGTAAAAGAAAAAGGAATGAACTCAAAAAAGAGAGGCACATGCGCGATAAAAGGCATATTTCATTGGAAAATAGAAAAAGAAGGAAGATCTACCAAACTTATAAATAACAAAGAATTTAATATACTCGTTAATTATAAATCAAGTTCAGATGATAATTAACGTTATTAAAAAATCGTGTGTTATATTTATGTTATCTTTAGGGAATCCAATCCATGTAGGATAACCAATCAAGGTTGCCTCTTCCGTTATTAGAGGAATACATTTTTTTGTTTTTTCTCAATTTAAAAATCTCCTATTTTGGATCTTATGTAGCAAATAGATATCACTATCCTAACACCTACTACATCGAATCCAAACAACTAAACATAAATCTCATCCTACTCCCAATCCACCTATAATTCTACCATTGGGATTGAATCTATGACCTCTTAGATAAACACCAAGAGAAATGCCACTACTATAAGTGGATTGAATGGATTGAATATTATCCTAACAGCTACTTTATATTATATATACATGCATGTTAATACAACATTGAATTTCAGTTACTCTTACACAAAGGATATATGTAAGAAATTTTTTTGCACACATATATGGTCATTCACTTGTAGATTTGTCTAGAAAATGCGGGGATAGTGTTTTCTTTAAACACTTGTAATAATGTTGGATAATGTCAACATCAATTGGAGGTTCTTCAGTCTTAGTACTAAAGAAGTGTAAGATACATTCTTACATGGGAAACCTCAACTTCATCCTCCCCACAAATGGTGTCATGATTTTGGTTTTTGATTATGTTTTTTTTTTTCTTTTGACAGGATCAGAGTAATGGAAGCAAACATGGATGATTTGATAAGTAGGTTACCTGATGAGATCATTTTCCACATCATATCTCTATTGCCATCCGACTCTGCAATACAGACCATTTTCCTTTCAAACCGATGGAGACTTCTGTGGCAGAAAGCTTTAGTGAAACATGGTACTAAAGAGGATGTTGTCAGTGCATTGGCCCTTTTTCTAGCCAATTTTAATGAGCAAGATCCAGTGAAGAACACTAGAAAGTTTCAGTTCCATTTTGGCAATGGCAGTGTCCTTTTGGCCATCATTTCGCCTAGTAACAGTCTCTATCTTGATTTCTCCAGCGGAGATCAAGAACTCCACAGGCATTATGGTTTGCAGTTGGAGTTCGATAAACAGAAGCTAGCAAACCATCCTACACCTCTTGGCTTATTGGTTAAAAGTCTCCATCTGGTATCAGTAAACTATGTTACCAGTGAAGTGGTTTCTTCAGTGGTAACAAGTTTTCAGTTTCTTGAAACCTTGAAAATCAGTGGTTGCAATTCTGTACAATCTCTGCGTATTGGTTCGGATTCGAAGCTGGTAAGCTTAACCATACTTGACTGTCCTCAACTTAGGTCTCTCTACATCAGATGTTGCAAGCTCAAGACTTTCCGGTGCCGGGGACTATTACTACCTTTAGTGGAGCTTGAATATCACTTCAACCTGTCTGATGCCATGCTTGATTGTAGACAAGGTCCGGGACCGTATAGCCACACTTACCATGATTTCGGTGCTATGCTATTGGCGGTAAAGAATGTAAAGGTGCTGACTCTATGTAAATGGACATTTGAGGTACATTTCTACACAATCTACAGATAATTTTCTTTTGTATGTGGTAGCGTACAGATTTAAAGTTATATATTTTATATCTGCAGGAATTTATGCGTCCATCACTGGCAACATTTGTCTCAGAGTTCCAATTTTATTGTTTAAAGGAGCTGTGGTGGATTGAAGGTTCAACTGCAGAGTATGATACAGAGACCATCATCTCCTTCCTCAAACTCTGCCCTTCGCTTGAGCGACTCTTTGTGACTGTGAGTTTCTCTGATATACATTTATGGCTTTACAACATTCAATTTTCCTAAAAAAATTAGCACTAGCAATCTGTGATTAGATTGTTATTAGTAACCTTAGTGAGAATGTTAGTAAAATTTTTACAAGTCCCAGTTTGTGAGATTTTACATCTTTGATTAGCCTCCGAAGATCTTGATTATATGGAATTTCAGGTTGATCCTAAATGCTACAACCTGGAAAGTACAATAGAATGTCCAATACAGGCAGGAAGGAATACGCTACTGCATAATCTAAAGCTGGTTAAATTGGACGGAATTCCCAACCATGACCAAGAGACTCTCTTGGCCAAACGTATAAGAGAGATTTGCACCAGTGACCCTCTAATTCTAGCTACCTCAGATGGGATTAGCTTGAGGAGATAAGGTTGCCATATCCGAAACAAAGCAGAACAGTATGTGCAAAATGGAGAGGGTGAACAGGAGATTTTCTTACAAATTTGTGGAAATCCAGAATGCAAGGGAACCATATCCAAATCCTGCCCATATGGGTCTCTAGATACACACTAATTAAGTCTTATACTCTTGCTAATTACTACATTGTATGGTATGGCCATCCAGCTCCATCACTACTCGAAGAAGCAAATTCTATAGTAGTAGTCACTGCGTACTAAGTGGCACATACATTAATAGCATCATAACCAATAAAACTAAAAACTAGAATCCAGTATTCAAGAGAACATCTACAAGAACTAAATTACTTTTTATTCTCTTCAAAATTAAGAAATAAAAAAGGAAACTCCTAACTCCTAGAGAGAAGTTAAAAATCACTGGTGGAGAGTGGCTCAAGAGCTGCATCAATAAAGAAGTTGTCATAGACAAGGGCAGCAACAGCAGCACCAAGCATGGGGCCGAGCCAGTAGACCCAGTGGTGAGACCAGGACCAGGATACAAGAGCAGGGCCGAATGAGACTGCAGGGTTCATGGATGCACCATCAAAAGCACCTCCTGCTAGAATGTTTGCACCCACTATCAACCCAATCGCAAGTGGTGCAATTACCCCCACATTCCCCTTCTTTGGATCCAATGCCGTGGCGTACACTGTGTACACCAGCCCGAATGTCATCACAAGCTCAAAGATAACCGCGTTCCATGGTGTCACCCCTTCTGTTAGCCCAAATGCTGTTGTTACCTGCACCCCACACACACCATGTAAACCAATTATTTGTCATCACTATAGCAATTTAGACAGTATCTAGTCGACTAATTTCAACTCCTCGTTCCTTGTGAGGTGAGACCACTACCAACAATAGGACGGAAGCTTGTAACTTAAACCTCAGGATTTAAGGGAAATATTCTACTACTCAAAACCAATTAGGACCAATTACCAAACAACATTGGTGAATCAAATGTTTGTAAGTTTAATATAGATGTTACCATTCCACCGGTGCAATACTTAAGGAGCAAACAAGCAATAACGGATCCGAACAACTGAGCAATCCAATAGAGAATGGCCCTCAAAAGGGTGATGTTGCCGCCAACGAAGGCACCAAAAGTGACGGCAGGGTTGACGTGACCGCCGGAAATGTTAGCACCCACAGACACCGCCACAATGAGTGCAAATGCATGAGCCAACGCCGCCGCTACTAAACCAGCCGGTGTGTTTGAACCATTGTCCGTCAATTTACCTCACAAAAAAAGAAAACAAAAAACAAAGAAAACAAAAAATATTATAAAGAAAAAATGCAGAAATTTCTCCTCATTCAATTATTCATTTTACGTATCTTGAAAGAAATTCTTTCTAACTAATTGGTGCCGACACTCTACTAAAGACTTAGTAATAAACTAATTAATACCGTCCGTCATCCAAATACGTCTTATCAAGATTAACAACTGATTATTTAATATACTAAGGAAGGTGATTAAGCTTGTGAATTAGACTTGAAAGGAGGACATAATCAATAAAAAATTTAACTAATAAGAACTTACTAAAAGCCATGCCAGATCCTTGACCGGCAAATACGAAGATGATCATGGAGAAGAACTCCGCCAGTGCGGCCCTGAGTGCATCCGGTTGGCTTGCCTCCCCCGGAGTCCCAACTGCGATTCTATAAAGTGGCATTTTCTTAATTAATTAACTTCACTGGAGATTTTATTTAAGAAATTCAATTGGCTTTGTACAGGCTTAATTTTCTTATAACTTTTTCTTAGTATACTAGTTGGGGACAGCAAAATTAGTTCGTGGGTTTAGTTCGTGTTACTTGCCCACTTCTAAGATAGGTAAGCATATATATATATAGAGCCGAAATAATGGCTAAAGAATCGGTATTAGGCGTACCCAGTAAAACAACAGGTGATAAAAATGCAACAATATTGCTGGATGGTTTTTTTTCCTCCCAAGACACACTGGTCGATCACTTTAATAGTACTACTAAATACTAATGATTTATTATTCAAAAAAAAAAATACTAACGATAATTCAAGTTAACTTGAATAAAAAGAAATTCCAACAATAATGAATATGAAAATACTTATTTGCTCTCCAATTTTCTTATTCCATAATTCTATTACCTTGTGCCAGACAGAGCTTTGCATAAAAAAGGTTGAAAACATAAAATCCCAAAAGTGATATGTTGTCAGGCTTTTATTGTTTACCTCTTGAAAAAAATATGTTACAACTAACCTTTGTGTGTAACTAACTTTCATATAATTTGGATGATTTGGTATCGCCAGAAAATAGGCAATACATACTAAATGGGCAGGTTATGAGTAGTCTAAAAATAACAGCAGTTACTCCTCCTAACATTATATATATACCACTGTTACTTCTCTTAACATTACCACTCAATCATCTTTTTCAGATTGAGGAGAAATGATACTCGATCAAAACTTGAAATAATTGTATGGCCTTCAATTTTTTTTCTTTATCATGAATCTTGCTACTCACCACTACATGCACATTAGCAAAAGATTATGATTATATATATTTTGGGAAATATATATAATCATAATCTTTTGCTAATGTGCATGTGATGGAACTATCTCTTGCAGGAACTATTCCACTGGAATGCCTGCTATAGGGATAAATTTGGGTTCACATTTTTTCGGACTTCTACTGAGATACTTGCTGAGTTAAAGGTCACATCTCTCCTGGACTCCTTCCCAATCTTCTCTCTCTTTTTTTTGCAATCGCTGTCTATATACAATATACTCGATTTTGCCCACTATATAAAATTTTATGCTACAAAACTTAATTCCAAATCTTACTACAAATCTCTGTCCACCAAGTTCATAAACTTGTTCAAGGTTCGCTTTACATTACGTGAACGCATTGGTGATAAAAATGCAACAATATTGGTGGATGGTTTTTTTTTCCTCTTAAGTCACACTGGTGGTTCACTTTTATAGTAGTACTAAATACTAATGATAAATTATTCTAAAAAAAAAAGATACTAATGATAAACTTGAATAAAAGAAAGTCCAACAATAATGAATATGAAAATACTCATTTGCTCTCCAGTTTACTTATTTTATAATTCTATTACCTTGTGCCAGAGAGACCTTTGCATAAAAAAGGTTGAAAACATAAATCCTAGAAGAGAAAAAAAAAAATTCAACCAAAAAAAGAGTAGGAAAAACATCTCTTATTCTTTGTGCACTTGCGGGTCCATGACGTGCTTTCATGGGCTGGGAGGGGTTGGGTATCATTAGCGCTTTCGGTGGAGCCACGAAAAATGACTACAGGTCACTAAAAACGTCTTTTGTCAAAAGAGGAAAAAAAAAAAAAAACCTTGTGAATCCCAGTCCGTTATTCCATATACTTTTTATTATGAAGTAAAAAGTAAAAACACTGTTAAAAAAATGTCAAGTGAAAACATTGTGTGAGCCTTTATAAGTGTAATCTTGAAATACAACATGAATTCGATGAGTCGACAGTTTTTTGTAGTTTTCACCATAAAGTTCTCAAGCCTAATTAAATCCAACTTTATCAGTAGCATCTCCTTGTGTGCTTGATAGTGGGGGTCTCTTCCTCCGGGTTCTTGAGTTCCAATTCTTGGTAAAGTGAGTTACAAAACCAGTGTGGATGGCATGTAACATCGGCGGCAATGGCAGCAACGTTGGCGACGACCCGGATTTTAGAGCATATTTCCAAAGTCTACTTACCATGGTGAGATCTTTACAAAAAATTCCTATCTGGGTTTATCATCACCAGATATTTTCTTCCTCGAGAGGTTCAACCTATGTTTGGTATAGGTGTTCAACCACTTGGTCTCATAAAATTAAAAAATCTAAAGTTTGAAGTTGCTCAAGAAGACACTATGGTGTTGAGGCATTTCTCCTTATGTGTTTGGTTTTATTCTTGTTTTTAGTTTTAATTTGTGTTTTCCTGTATGATTTGGAAGTTAAGCTGGATAGTTTAGGCCTGTGGCATTGTGAAATCCAGCTTATATTTGTACTGTGTTTTATTAAATAGAAAAATCTTTTATGTTTCTGGTTTAAAAAAAAAGAGATATGTACACAAGAAATAACACTCAATGTATTTGTTTATTTCCACGCCAATCTAATCCGTAGGCATTGTTAGATCGGTTAGCCCCATTTGTTTGTTATTAGCCCATATATACATATTTAACTTGAGGCTAATGTGAGTGAAGAAAACCAACCAATGAAAGATGAAGTTGACGAAAATTCCCAGATATGATGAACACCAACAATCGGTTAAGCAAGCTTTTACCAAGTGCTAACCATCCATGCATGGTTTCTATAATTTCTACTTCGAGTCCATAAACAGAAATGTTTGTATAGTTTCTCTAATTTCTTTATGCGTATGATATGTGTTAAGTAGTAATATATACACACACACACTGATGATGGAGATATAAGAACAATGTGATGGGATGGGATTGTGACCACATGTTTAGAAGAACCTGAAACGCTTGCCAAAGCAAAGATCATGGAGAAAGAAAGCACTCTTAAGTCTTAATGATTGCTAAATAAATAATTATATGTAATATTTTTCTAAAACTAAAGCTACTCTCCTGCCATCCTAGTTGGTATGGTTGGTATCTTCTATAGAGAAGAGATAATTAACTAACTAGATAGATCTGCAGTTTGCTGGGAAGAAAAGTATTATCCCCATCCAAATACACAAATTCTAATTAACCCCGGACCGATACTCGGGGCCAACAGCAGGCCACTTCCTGCCCTCTCTGGCTGCCTCTTGCCGCAGCTTGATTGCCTCTCTCGATTCAGCGTCTCTGCCTTCTGCCTCCAATGTGTCAATGTCACGAATGTACTCTTTTTCAAGCGTCTTTTGATGAATGAACCAGAACACGCCGAACGGGTCCCTACGTTTGGCCATACGCCTGAACTTATAGACTGGGTCGTCATACACAATGTTCCCCTGCAACACTGCTCCGGCTTGCTGAAAGCTCTTTGCTAATTCTTCCACACGATAAGTCATCACGCACAAGTTAATGCCAGAATTTAGGTCCATGTTCCTGCTTCGGACAAAAAAAAACATGATCTGTCAATTAAAATTGCTAGCAGCGACCAAGTTCAAGCACAAATAATAAACTCACCAGTCCTAGAGTAAAATCATGTATGACCCCTCGCTGGTAATGTACTAATATAACCTGAGCTGATCACAAAATATTAGAACAACAACAAAATTTCTAACTACAATCACAAAACATTAGTACAACAACAAAATTTCTAACTACAAGTCATCAACAAGATATGTCGATTCTCTAAAGCAAATGCAACTAGTCATAAGAATCAAAACATAAGTACAGCAGCAACAAAATTTCTAACTACAGGTAGTCAACAAGAAGATATGTCAATTCGCTAATTCTCTAAAGGGTATGCAACTAGTCATAAGCAAAACCATGCTAAGGAGACTAGGGAGGCACATCAGTAAGGAAAAGTAAAGTATCATGCCCAAAGTCTAAGGGTAGGGAAGAAACTATGTTGCACGGATAACAACTAAGAAATTGCTACATTCTGCAACAAAAGGAAAAATATAGAATTACAGAATTTTCTGCTAGAAGGAGGAAATTAGAGCATTTAAGCGAGACAAAAAGAAAATTACTATGTATAGTATATTCAACAAAGAAACAACGAATACTTACTGCGCAGAGCCCGAAATCAGAATATTGTTAAAAAGTCCAAGCTCAAGCGGCGTAAAATTTATGCCAGCAACTTCATCCTCTTTTGGTGATTGTGTTACGGCTGTCGCCCCAAAAGCTGTTGTGTAGAACTGCAAAGCAGCTGCAGGGTCAGAAACTTTGAGCAAAATCTTCAAATTTCTCAAATAACTAGAGTTAGGATCCCTATCAGACAGAGTCATATCCTCCTCTATATCCTTATCCTCGTCCTCTGTATCCTCCTCCGTATCCTTAAACGGGATCCGGAGCAACTCCAGAAATCGACGTTCTCGCTGACAATCAGAGGCGAACTCATCATCAGCGGATGGTACATAGAGAAACCACACGACCCCAAAAGGATCATCCAATCTCATACTTGGCCTTGTTGGAAAGGAAGCCAATAGAACAATGCAGCAAATTTCCAGATTTGAAAACAAACAAGAACACTTGAATTTTCAATCAACAATCAAGATGACAACGACAATAATCTCACGATTTGCACACTTCTTTTGTTTTCAGTTTTTGCTGGAGAAGACAATTTCCATTCATTCACACCAAAATAGGTACAAGAGTAGAGACTTTATACATAGTTTCTGTGTTCTTCACAGTGAACACGCTTAACATTTTCTAACCACAAAAGTAATCTAATTGGTTAAGACTCCTGAAATCTCTAGAACTCTTCTCCAACTTGTATTAAACTAATACTAGACACCTACCAAAAGTATATAATAATACATAATTTAGCATGTGATGGATGAGTTTATCCTACAATATTCATAATTCAAAAGAGATATTTTAGCAAACAGTTGGCGGGCAAACCTGGTTAACAGGATCAGGATCAGCTCCTCAAGTCAACACTCCTCCTTGATCCTGTTAACTCCAAGTTTGCCTCTAAGATACTGAAACTTGCTCCTTGGTAGACTCTTTGTTAGGATGTCTGCAATCTGTTCTTCGGAGCAGCAGTAAACAATCTGAACTTCTCCTTCTTTTTCAGCTTCTCTAATGAAGTGATACTTGATTTTGATATGCTTGGTGCGCCCATGATCAACAGGATTCTTCACCATGGCAATGGCTGATTGGTTATCACAATGAACCTTGGTAGGACCTGCACTTTCAATCTTCAAATCCTGCAGAAGTTTTCTTATCCAAATTGCATGATTAACTGCAGCTCCAGCAGCCAAATATTCTGCTTCTGCTGTTGATTGTGCCACTGTACTTTGTTTCTTTGAGCACCAAGCAAATGCAGTTGATCCAAGCATGAAAACAAATCCGGTAGTGCTCTTCATATCATCAACACTTCCTGCCCAATCACTATCACAGTAAGCTTCAATCTTCAACTCCTGATTGACTCCAAAGAATAGGCCATAATCCAAAGTTCCCTTCAAGTATCTCATCACCCTCTTTGCAGCTCCAGCATGACTGAGTTTAGGATTGTGCAGAAATCTGGAGAGCAAATTTGCAGCAAACATTATATCAGGCCTAGTTGCGGTCAAGTACATCAAGCTCCCAACAAAGCTTCTGTATTCTTTCTCATCTGCAGCAATTTCATCAACATTTTTGCTAAGCTTCACATTTAACTCCAATGGAACAGTAACATGCTTGCAAGCCTCCATTTTGAACCTCTTTAACACTTCACCTGCATATTTGGTTTGGCATACAAAGATGCCAGATTCTGATTGTATCACTTCCAGCCCAAAAAAGTACTTCATTAGGCCTAGATCAGACATTTCAAACTCCTTTTCCATGTCTTCCTTGAGAGCTAAAACCAATTCTGGATTGCTACCTGTTACTAGCAAATCATCAACATAAATTGAGACCACCAGCAAACTTGAATCTGCAGCAACTTTCACATAAAGAGTAGGTTCTGTTTCACTTTTGTTGAAGCCATGTTTCTCCAAGTGATCATTGATGCAGCTGTACCAAGCTCTAGGGGCTTGCTTTAAACCATACAATGCCTTCTTTAACTTGTACACCCATTGCTCTTTGCCTGCAACTATAAATCCATGAGGTTGCTCCACATAAATTTCTTCATCAAGGCTCCCATTCAAGAATGCTAACTTGACATCAAGATGGAAGATTTTCCATTTGAATTGAGCAGTAAGAGCAATTAGAAGCCTTATAGTGTCAAGCCTAGCTACTGGTGCAAAAGTCTCCAAGTAGTCTAGACCAAATTGTTGTGCATATCCCTTGACAACCAGCCTTGCTTTGTACCTGGAAATTGATCCATCAGGATTCATTTTTGTTCTGAAAATCCACTTGACACCAATCACAGACTTGCTGGCAGGTTTCTCAACTAATTCCCAGGTGTTGTTCTTGTTGATCATAGCAAGCTCCTCCTCCATAGCTAGCTTCCAATGGTTCATCTTCAATGCTTCTTCATAATTTTCAGGTTCCATTGATGCCATGTTACAAGTTTCATATATCTCTGAAAGCTTCTTGAACTTTGTTGGTGGAGCATCAGAATCATAATCTATCAAATCTTCATTCTCCTTTTCAGGCTCTAACATAGAATCATGCTGAAATTTGTGCTCCACTTCTCTTTTGCTCCAGTTCCAGAAAGCATTTTCATCAACTTTGATGTCTCTGGTGGTCACTACTTTCTCTAACTCCAGCAAAAACACCCTGTAGCCTTTTGATTGTGAGCTGTAACCAAGGAAGAGACCTTTCTGTGACTTTGGCTCCAATTTACTCCTTTTCTCATCAGGAACATGCACATAGCATATTGAGCCAAAGACCTTGAGGTGCTTCACAGTGGGTTTAGTACCACTCCATGCCTCTATTGGTGTTGAGTCTTGTAGTGATTTTGTGGGCAACCTGTTCAGCAAGTAGACTGCTGTATAGGCAGCTTCAGCCCAAAATTTATGTGGCATTTCTTTCTCTACAAGAAGGCAACGAACCATTTCCACCACTGTCCTGTTTTTCCTCTCAACAACTCCATTCTGTTGAGGGGAATAAGCTACTGTCAATTGGCGATGAATCCCCTCCTGCTCACAGAACTTGTTAAATTCACCAGAGACAAACTCCATCCCTCGATCTGATCTTAAAGCTTTCAGCTTGCAGCCACTTTGTGCCTCCACCAATGCTTTGAATTTCTTGAATATGCTAAAAGCTTCAGACTTCATTCTCAGGAAATAAATCCATGTCATCCTTGTATAATCATCAACAAACAACATAAAATACTTATTATTATTCAAAGACAAGGTTTGCATTGGTCCACATAGGTCAGTGTGAACTAATGCTAACTTTTCAGTGGCTCTCCATGATGCATTTCCAGGAAAAGATTCCCTGGTTTGCTTTCCTTTCTGACAAGCCTCACAAATTTTCACATTTTCAGTAATAGGAGGCAAGTCTTTAATCAATCCATTTTTTGAGGCAATCCTTAGAGAATGTAGGTTAACATGCCCACATCTCCTATGCCATAAATCACTTTCATCAGCTCTGCAAACATAAGCTTTATCACAATTATTACAGGTTATAGGAAAGCTATTGTTCCTCATTTTCACCTCACATATCAATTTTCCAGAGCCATCACAAATAGCACAACAATCATCCTTAAATGTCACTGAATATCCATTCTTCATCAATTGTGAAACACTAAGTAAATTTTGTTTCAAATCAGGAACCAAAAGCACATTTCTAATGTATTTCGTACCTCCGTTGATGTTGATTGCAACTGTGCCTTTTCCAGCTGAAAGTATTTGATTCCCATCTGCAGTTTTCACCGGAACCTTGATTGAAGTGTCCAATTGGCAGAAAATCTTTGAGTCTCCAGCCATATGACTTGTACAGCCACTGTCCACATACCATGTTTCAAGTGAAGATGAGTAATCTGAATTTCCTGCCATAAAAACAAACTCTTTATCATTAGTGGTTTCGGCTAGCTTGGCTTGTTGCTGTTGAGATGCAGATGGAGGTTGCTCTTGCAAAGTTTTTGTTGCTGAGCTTTGTCCCTTTTGATTGTTTTGGGACTGTTTTGCTCTACAAAACTTCTCAATATGCCCAATTTTCTTGCAAAAATTGCATTGCTTGGTCTTCCAGCATCTGACTTCTGCATGATTAGACTTGCCACAATGTCTACATGTTGGAAAGGCCATTTGTGCTTCTGTAACAGTGGCTTTTCCTTCTTGATTTTTGCTTCCTGACTTGCCTTGAAACTTCTTAGAGCTCTCTGAACTTAGCTTCTGGCTTTGCCTCACTTGGAATGCACTTTCAACATCTTCTTCTGTTGTTTTGCTTTTTCTCTGCTCATGGGCTTGCAATGAACCAACAAGCTCTGGAATTGACATCTTGGTGATGTCTTTAGACTCCTCAATGGCTGCTACTCTTGCCTCAAATTTATCTGTCACAGTGTTGAGTATCTTCTCTACCACCTTCAAGTCTGGAACACTTTCTCCATAAAGCTTCATTTGATTGACCAGCCCCTGAATTCTTGATGAATACTCCTTGATAGATTCTGTTTCCTTCATCTTTAGCATCTCAAACTCTCTTCTCAATGTCTGCAAACGAATTTGTCTTGCCTTTGTTGAGCCTTGGTACTGTTTTTGTAAAATCTCCCATGCTTCCTTTGCTGTAGTTGCTCCAACGATCAATGGAAAAATCTCCTCTGAAACAAGAGAGAAGATATAAGATATAGCAGCATTATGCTTCTGCAGATCATCATTGTATGTCTTAAGTTGATTAACAGAAAGACTTTCAATGTCTTCCTGCTCATTGAAACCTTTCTCCACCATATCCCACAAACCATTGGCAACAAAGAAGGCTTTCATTCTGACAGCCCAATATTCATAATTTTCTCCAGTGAAAGTTGGTGGCGTAGGAAGGTTTGAATTGGTACGATTCCTGGAAGCCATTTAGACAAAGGACAGATTTTGTGATATAGGTAATGAAGAGACAAGGACTGAGATAAGTTTCAATCCAAAAAATGGCAGTAGAAGTCCCGTAAGAACCTGGCTCCGCTACCAATTGTTGGAAAGGAAGCCAATAGAACAATGCAGCAAATTTCCAGATTTGAAAACAAACAAGAACACTTGAATTTTCAATCAACAATCAAGATGACAACGACAATAATCTCACGATTTGCACACTTCTTTTGTTTTCAGTTTTTGCTGGAGAAGACAATTTCCATTCATTCACACCAAAATAGGTACAAGAGTAGAGACTTTATACATAGTTTCTGTGTTCTTCACAGTGAACACGCTTAACATTTTCTAACCACAAAAGTAATCTAATTGGTTAAGACTCCTGAAATCTCTAGAACTCTTCTCCAACTTGTATTAAATTAATACTAGACACCTACCAAAAGTATATAATAATACATAATTTAGCATGTGATGGATGAGTTTATCCTACAATATTCATAATTCAAAAGAGATATTTTAGCAAACAGTTGGCGGGCAAACCTGGTTAACAGGATCAGGATCAGCTCCTCAAGTCAACAGGCCTACCGCTGGTTGGGTCAAGCACCACCTCTCCGTTCGTCTTGGCTCCAGCATTCACTGCCCTGGAAACAGCAGCCTCCAGATCAGCAAGTTCACCTTTTATCTGCAAGCATAGATTTAGTGCTGCCCGATTGGTCTCAGAAACCCTGCCGCCACACCACAAATTGAAATAAGCAAATGTAAAAACAACAACAAACAAACAAACATAACAACCGTACTTGAAGCAGAAGAAGAACAACAACAAAAAGTAATTACAATATAGTACTTACAATGGGCTATCCGTGATAAGGATGGTGAATTGGGGGAGGATATCCAGCTTTCTGGCCCGGATGCCAATGAGCTCACTTTCAGGACAGCTCGGGACTGGACACTCAAAAGGCTCCGAAAGCTTCCTTGTAGAAACTGACGGCCTCGTCAACGGATGGAACTCTCAAGAGGACTGAGACCTTCGTGACATCCATCGGACTCATCATCCTCTACACACATTAAACATTAAAAAACAGTAAGCAAAGCTTGTAGTAGTTGTAGTATAGACGCTATTCAGATCTCAATAAAACAATACGCACATATCCATATATATATATATATATATATATATATATATATATATATATATATATATATATATATATATATATATATATATATATATATATATATATATATATAAACAACTGAAGAACTAAACCGCGCGGTGCTGCATGCAAATACTTTTGGCACAGACGTAGAAGAAGGAACAGAGACAACAAATTAATTGACACCTATAAGTCAAAACAACATACCTTCAATAAGGGAGTTACTGGGGGAGTAGCCATCGGGGCGGATTGAATTAACTAGTATAAGCAGACACTAGCTAGAGTTTTGTGCAATAATATTTTGGGAGGGAGGCAAAAGGATGTGAAATATAACACACAAAAAAAAAAACCAAGCCTATTAGGAGTTGGTTAGGAATCCGATGTACCCGCGATGGCGATTTGGACAAGTTAAATTTATATCATCAAATAAGTTCTTCCGTCAAATTAAATTTATATTTTATGGTCCCTCAAATTCTATAAAATGCTTATTATCATCCTTCACCCACAATTTTATTTTAATTAGGTCCCTAAGTATATTTAGTTTTACGTTAAATTTACTCCCAAAATTTTGATGTTAAATTCGTGGTGCTTACCGTGTGGTTTTACTGCTGGACTCGTAATTTTTTACAGAAACAGAGCCAACCAAGATCGCAACTTGTGATTACAATTCTAACGCACACATATTTATTGAGTTAAATATACTGGCTCCAAGTTGAGTGATACATTTTTTTAAAAAAAAGTGGCGCGTCAATTTATTTGGTTTTTTTTTTTCCTGTGCGTGTGTGTGAGTCCCTTAATTCATCATCATGCGTACATGTTTTTAAAAATTTTTAGATGAAAAAATTAAAAAGAAAAAAATCTTACAAATTAATAATAATATGATAATTATGTTCTTAGTTGGTGAAGAAATTGCTAGATTTTATATTGCGGGTTTTTCCCCCCTTCAAGAAAGACGACTAAAGAGATATAAAATTACGCTGTGAAAATTAAAGAAACTCTTGTATTCAACCAAAAATATGAAAAGGAAGTTCTGGCCAACCATGTGCTTCTCACTTGGAAGAGAGCAAATAGTTATACGAAATAAAGGATAAGCATGCAAAGAGAAAAAGACGGGGGAAACTAGTCCTCACACGTCCAAGCAACAACAAACAACCAAACTACATAACACTATCCACTATCCAGTGTTTTCCTTTATGAGAGGCTATAGCTAGTAGTTAGCATACTTGTACTTCTGCTACTACTACTCATCACAATCAATCAACAATGGCAACCACCTCTTCACTCTCACTGAGTTGTGTTTCAACAACATTAGCCAAAAAGGTCAGTTCCCGATTGATGCTACAAATTAAAGTTGTGTTACATTAACATATTCTTTTAACTTCTTATATCAAACTAACCCCCTCAGTCGTCGTCTTTGTGCAATGATAATTCCCTGCAGTTAATAAATGTTCCTCATTCTCATGAACTGACTCCACCCCCCACTGCATCACCAGCTGCCATCGACTCCATTACCTGCACCCGCGAGTCGACTTCCGGGAAAGAAAGTATAACCCACTTAGTCATCTAATCTAAAGTATTCTTTACTAGTAGTACTGTATGTGAAACCCACCTCTCTTTTATTTTCTTTGTCTCTGAAGGCGATTGCAAGAGAAGACTGCTTCTGTTGGGGATTGGAGCACTAGCAACAAGTTTAGTCCCGGTTAGTCCACTTCTTGCTGCAGAGGCCGCAGGTAATATAAGTTGGCCATGTTCTCTGTATAATAGATGAATGCTTAGTTATAGAGCTATTTTATAACAAAGAGGCAATGGTAAAGTTTCTGGCTTTTGTGATGTTTTGTAGAGGTGCCAAAGGGTTTCGAAGCTTTTGTGGACCTTGAAGATGGCTATTCATATTACCACCCCTTAAATTGGGTGGTGAGTTGTTGTGTGACAGTGTATAACCCCCTGATCAAATTTTTTGAAATAAAAAGATCACAACTTCTTATTCTTTTCTGGTCCTGTGAGCAGGATTTTGATTTCTTAGGGCATGATTCTGCGTTTAAGGACAGAGTCTTCTCTATACACAATTGTAGGGTGAGGTTCAGACCAACAAAGATGAAAGATATTAAAGATCTGGGTCCAATTGATGAGGTGCGAGCTTCCTAATTAACTTGGTTTTTCCCTTCTTTTTTGATTGTACTTGAAATCTGATTAGTCTTTGACAAGTTTCTATATGTTAACCTGCAGGTTGTGTACAATTTGTTAAACCATGTGTACAATGCAGTTACTCAGATTCCTACTGTATACAACGTGGAGGAGGTTTGGTTTGAGCACTTTGTGTGTGTGGGTTTGTGGGCATTAGCAAACACGAGTAAATTATTGGTATGTTCTACTGATTGCTTCCTTCTGTGTCTGTCTAATAAATGCAGAGAAATATAGATGGGAGAAACTATTATTTCTTTGAATACCGATTTACATCTCCAAACTACTCCAGCTGCTCCTTCGCAAACATAACCATCGCTAACGGTAAGTATCCTCCCATTCCCGTCAAAGTCTCTTGTTTACTAGTAATTCATTGCCTTCCATGAGTTATGTCATATCTGAAGCTTGGCAGCTCTGTCAGAGATTAGAGTGAGCAGGTTTTACTGATAAGGATTAATTTTTGTAAGATAGACAGGACTCATACAACTGGATCCCAGACCGTAATTGGAAACTATTGGATTTGCCTGTGTACATATATAGTTGTAGTATTAAAGAAGATGAGAAGAAGGAAATGGGTGAGTGAGCATCAGTAATAGTATGAGAGCATAAGAGCAAGCAAACACAATATGTTAGAAACCAAAAGCATGCATATGCCAGACAAAATGGAGGATCTGGTTTTGCAGTATATTGGCATTGGCATTAAGAAGGAACTACCCTTGGACATTTTGTGCAGGTAGATACTATACCATGATTGTGGGAGCAAATGAAAGACGGTGGAAAAGATACCGTGATCAACTCAAAGTCATAGCAGACTCTTTCAGGGTGTTTGATATCTAAAACTGTGATAACGCTGCCCTTACTCCTCTGTTTCACTTTTTGTTTTAATATCTGCTTTTAGTCCCCCCCATCCAAAGAAGAACCCGCACCCCCCCGTTCCTTTGTGCTTAGAGAACACAAAATGTATATACAATGTAATCTCCTATTGCTATCACCCCCTTATCAGAAACAAAATGTTTTTAAAGCCCGTTTTTAATCTTGTTCTAATAGTTTCTTATTTTGATCAACGCTCTAATTTTTTCTTGTTCCTTTTTTATGTATTTGCAGTGAAGGGTAGTAATATCTACTCTTTTCTTTGGTTATGGTTGTGCCCTTTCTATGTTGTATTGCGTTGCTTATCAATAAATTTCCCTCTTCGATCAGAAGAAAAAACCGATAAAAGAATTGGTACAATGGCAGCTTACTTTACAGAATAGTAAGTTTGACAAGTGAAGCTGCTAATAAAACTGAAGATTTAGACCAATAAATGGGATTATCCCGCATTTTCCATACGTCTATGGTTTACACAGGTCATTCAAGTGTACACTACCTTCTAAAATTGCATATCTAAAGCATCATAAGCGTATTTCTGATACACAAGAGCAGCGAAAATGTTACATAACAACCAACAAAACCACCTCATTACATCTTACATCAATTACGCAGAGAAAAATTAAAACTGCTTTCAAATTAGCCACGTGGTTATGTACAAAGAAGATTACAACAAATTTCCTCACCTCTTCTCTTCTAAACTTTGCTGTTCACAAAGTAAAATTTACAGTAAGAAACACATTCACCATCCAAGGTAGTCAGCGACAAATTCATAGAAAAGATTCTAGGGTAAAAAAGAAATACAAAGCACACATCACTAGCAGTACAAATTTCTCCACCCCAGTTGCGGAACTAATAAAATATATTAGTATACCTGGAGACAAAGCAACGACAAAATGCCTCAATGCCTCGCCACCAAAAAGAATACGCATCTAGCCCTGAGAGCACCTCCTCACCAGCCAACAAAATCCCAAAATTCCTATTTTTACATCCTACTTTTGAACAGTGTAACTACCACCTTAACTGCTTCATCCCCCCCGAACCCCACCAATCCAGCCAAACGCATTGCCGTGCCATCACCGCACCAAACCATCCAGCCATTTATGCATCGCACTTTAGCTGCATACCCAGACTCCAGAATTTAAACTAATATTCTGCAACACGGGCAGCCATGACTATTCCAGTAATTTAAGATGAAGCGAAGAAACTATACAGATGAGCTAATTGCCACAAACCCGACCTAAATCAGTCGATGTTGACGCAAACCCTTTCCAAAGTGGGGCTGCATCAACCTGACATATAATCCGTTCTTTGACATTAAAGAATCATGGGTCCCTTCCTCGACAATTCGCCCTCCATTGAGAACCACAATATTGTCTACATGCCTCATCATAGCAGCTCTATGAGCTATCAGGATGGTTGTTTTGTTCCCCATAATTAACGTATCCAGTGCCTCTTGTACCACACGGCTTGATTCAGATTCAATGGATGAGCTGGCTTCATCTAATAGCAAAATGGGTGCATTCTTGAGCACCACTCTAGCAATTGCAATCCTCTGTTTCTGCCCGGGTGTAAGATCCACACCCCTCATTCCCACATGCGTGTCATAACCATGGGGCAAACTGCTGATGAAATGATGAGCATTTGCTATCCTAGCAGCCTCTTTCATCTCAGCCTCACTAGCATTGTGCCTCGCATATATGATGTTTTCTCTTATGGTTGTTGAGAAGATTATAGGCTCCTGTTGAACAAGACCTAGATGGTTCCTCAACCACCTCAAATTATAAAGTTTTAAATCACGCCCATCAAGTAGAACCTGACCAGCAACTGGATCATAAAATCTTTCAATCAAAGAGATTATGGTGCTCTTTCCAGACCCAGACACTCCCACAACAGCTACAGTTTGTCCCCCATTAACTTTGAGACTGAAATTGCTCAATACCAATACTTCTGGGCGAGTTGGATAACAGAAATCAACATTCTTCAACTCAATGCTTCCGTAGACATTAGGAGGCTTCAGTGCTGAATTATCATCTGGGTCAATCTTTGGAACTCGATCTATGATTTCAAATACTGAAATAAGAGATTTTCGGCGTTTGAGAATGTAAGGAGCCAACCCAAAAGGTTCCACTAGAGCAAAAGTTGCAAAAGAGAAAACCATATACGCCTTGACTGCTGTAGACAGATGCACAAAGCCTTCTTTCACAGCGTATGCAGTATACCAGAGAAGAAGGGCATTACAGGCAAAGAGAAGAAACTGAGAAAAGCCAAATGCCAAACCAATGGCCATTCCATGGACAAAGCTCTGCTTGAATATTTTCTGCAGTTGCAACCTGTATAGCTCCATTACTTTGTTACCAGCACAGAATGCTACAACAGTGTAAATGTTTCTGACAGCATCCTCAAGTACTAATGATGCCTTCCGATGCATTTCCTGGATGCCTCTTGAGAATCCAGCAAGCCACAGTTTCTGCAACATGTGAGTTGAAAGCCATTCAGGAGTTGGGGAAAAAAACAGTGAAATGGCCCATGGTGGACCAACAGTGGAACTTGCTTACACCACACAGAAATGTAGAAATGATTTTCAACTTTTTAGGTTGACCAGTAAGATCAAACAATCATGTGTGTGATTGCAATAATTACTTTGTTTTGCAATTTAGATCAATCTATTATCTGGAGATCTCAAGGTCCAGGTTTGTAATGTATGTCCAAGAGTCATAAATTAAGTTTCCCAGGGTTCTCTGTCTCCATATAGAAAAAGATTATGTTTTCTTGTAAGGGCTCCATGAGCAGTATCACTTCTCTCTACTGATTTATTTTGTTTCATAACTTCTCAATCAAAGTTATTCCCAGACTTGCTCGAATTTTTCTAATAAAAAAATTAACTAGAATAAGACCATTGTTGTTACATTCAAGTAGAAACTTAATTTATTTAAGCAAGAAAAGGTTTCAAACTCGAGTTACCACCACTTGCCGACCATAAAACAATTTAAATTCAAAACTTAAAGAAAATTATTTTTTCTAGAACAAGAGCCAAACGGTGAAAAAGAAACTTGGTATAATTAAGATATTCAACGTAATTCCTTGATTCTAAAAGGTATGACTATCAGTTCCGAGCACAATATTGATATGTGCATTCTATTACTCCTTAAATTACAAAGCCTTAACCTTCAGCACAATCACCTAGGTTTTTGCTCCATGTCACCCAGAGGTACTGGTCAAGTACCAAATTCAAAGTTAAGAAGACAACCAAGAAAAAAGAGAGATATAGATAACATATTCCCTATAAAATGAGAAAAGAAAAGTCAAGGATTCCCTCAATTTTGAGAAGAGTAAGTTCCTTTTCCAGATAAAATCCCCAGCACACCATATCTTCCCTAGAGAAGGGAATAATGACAATGAATTCAAGACAAAAGAAAATGCCAGAAAAAAAATCACAACTCATTCAAGAAAACCACCAAGAAAATTATGAACTACGGAGGAAGAACTAATCCGTCAAGCAGTGTACAGAAAACCCACAAAATAGGTTACCACCAAATATGCCTATGAAGCAGAATAGTGAAAATATCAACTACCAAGAAGGTGAGCATGAAAGGCATGGATAAATATGCAAACCTGTGCCATTGCTGAAATGGTTAGAACTGGTAAGGTTGCCAGTGCAATAAGAGCCAACCTCCATTCAAGTATCATACCAATGATAACAGCCACTATAACAGCAGCACTATCCTGTATAAATATTGAAAGCCGGTTGCTAAACGCAGCTCGCACAAATGTAGCATCATTTGCCAAGCGCATGGACAACGTATCGGCACTATTATCCTCATCATCAAACCATCCAACTTCATTACGCAGCATTGCTGTCACATCATTGGTACCAATAAAGTCAAAGCATGCTCCTGAAAATTGCAAAAGTGAACTAAAAAAATACATCAGGGATTGTTTACCTGAGAACATCATTCTCCTAACTCGTTCGGTCATTTTCTCGCCCATAATACCAAAATAAAAGTGCTGCAAAAAATTGGCAACAACAGTAACAATACCCATGCAGGCAATTATCAAGCACCACCTATCTACATCCTCACGCATGGTATGTTTCTGTTGCGTGTGATATGCAGTCACTGTTAATGCAATAACGTAAGCAAGAAGTGGGTTGAAAGACCCAAAGATAGCTGCACCAATGCTTCCTAACACAGCATAAAGCCATTCCGCTAAACTAAGCTCCATTAATCTCCAAAATGATGGTGCTTCACGATGCTTCTTGTCCTCTGTTTCCTTCAGTTTTGGTGGAAAATCATCAGAGTGACTGTGTGGTCGACTAAACGTCTGCGAGTGGGAACGTTCATTTTTCGGATCTGAAGTCAAAAGTGGGGAGACAGGGGATTCAGGATCAGAACCATTTGTTGATTGCCGTTGTGCAGACTGGACATCAATTTTAGGTAACTCAGGTAGTCTCATCTCAAAACTATCCTGCCTTCTTATAGATGGCTCCTTATCAGTTCCATCTAGGGGAAGACCATTTTCCATCATTTTCTCTGCCGGTGGGCTTGGAACTTTCGGCGATTCTTGTGAGTTGAACGTACCATCTGGAGGCCGATGTACAGCAGGAATTCTCTGAAGGGATGGTGATTTCGCTAATTTAGGAGAGGATGGCTCGTGGACACTGTGGCTCGCAGAAGAATCCTTTTCAACTTGGAAAGCAGCAGTCTCTGTATAATTTCTCACTGGCATCCTGCAGAAAAATACTCATCTCATAACATATATCTTAGCACATTGAACTTTGCATTTTCACCATTTGATAAACTTAATTTTTTTTGGGAGGAGTAAAGCATATAGTAAAAAATTATAGCACACAGAACTTTCAGTGACCAGAAAAAACAGATTCCATTGTCTTTACCTCCTTGGCAGTTTTGCTGCTTCCTCACATTTGAGAAGCTCAGCATACAGACCATCTAATGTCAGCAATTCATCATGGGTACCCATTTCAACAAGCTGGCCCTCCTCCATTACAGCTATGTAATCAGCATTCCTGATAAGACTGAGTCGTCTAGCAATTATTATGGTTGAACGGCCCAACATGAGCAGATCTAGAGCCTCCTGAACAGCTTTCTCAGCTTCAAAATCAAGTCCACCCGTAACCTCATCAAGAAGAAGAATGGTCGGATTTAAAAGCACAGCTCTAGCAATAGAAAGTTTGATCTTCTGCTCTTCCGTCAATGCTAAACCAGCCCTACCCACCTGAAATGTACGAGAATTATTTTTTCTGGAAGACAAACCAAGAGACGATGAATCCAGAGGTTTGAGGAAATGTTTTCTTTTTTAACATTCACCTGAGTCTCATAGCCTCTCTCAAGAGAACTGATAAAGGTATGGGCATGTGCTATTTTGGCAGCTTCTTCAATCTGATCTGAAGTAGCTTCCCTCCCATAGGCAATGTTATCTCGAATGCTTAAACTGAGCAAAGCGGGCTCCTGGGTGACCAGTCCTATTTGGCTTCTGAGCCATTCCAACTTGAGGTTTTTAATATTTTCTCCATCAAGAAGAACTTCACCTGTACCATGAATAAATTATAAAAACAAAAGAAAGAAGATGTATACAAATATATAGGGATCTGAATTTTGACATCACTGCCAAGGAACATAAGTGACACAATTAAATGAGACATTGTTAATCACAAGGTAATATAAATAAGCATGGAAATAATACCTAGGGTAGGATCATAAAAACGTTCCATCAGTGGAATAATGCTGCTTTTCCCAGAACCGTTTCTGCCTACAAGCGCAACAGCCTTTTTTGCAGGTACAGTAAGGTAAAATCCGCTCAGGATAGGGATCTCAGGACGTGAAAGGTAGCTAAAATATACATTCCGAAACTCAATATTTCCTTGCACAGACACAAGGGTGTTTCCATCCTGATTAACTGTGGAGGATGATCGACTTATCATTTCAAAAAGTCTATAAGCAGCAATTCGTCCTTGGTCAAACGAATAGAAATTTGTTGCAGCCTGATTAAGCCCACTGAGAAACATGAAAGGAAGATAAGAAAACTGAGATAAATATTCCAGCAGCACAGCAGCAATTAAATAGAGACAAGGACACTTACAGGCCACTTAAAATTACAGCAAATAAGGCTGTAACAATTTCACCACCATGAGCTTTGTGATCTGTAACCAAGAACCTCCCAACCCACAGTTGCAAGGCACAGGAACATATTGCAAGACCATATGTAAAGCCAAGCCCAAGTCCTTGCACAAGACTAATCAAAATACCATATCTAAGAGTAGCTTGTAATGAGGTTGCATAAGAATACTTCGCCAAAGTTTCATTCGTGAATGCATATAAGGTCCTAACATAAGAGACTGCCTGCATAATTTAGTGTGACTGATATAAGACACTTCAACAGTAGCAGTCATGTAATCTATAATGAGTACAAAAATGTAAAGACATATCTATATGTATATATAAACATTACAAAGTGGTAATTAGATTTAAAGTATGGCATGACTTGGTTTGATCCCATTGTAAACATATCAGAAGAAAAAGTACATAAACATAAAAGGACTTGTTAATACCAAAAAGCCCAAACAAGCAAGTGTATTTGAGCCTCTTTGAAACTAACACCCCATTCAGCATAAAACATGAACTGAACAATGACAAAAAAGGAGAGTAGATATTGTCCGGAGATAATGCATTGGAGGAGAATTATTGCAGAAATCACTACACAAATTGTTTAATATCTGTGCTTAACAACACGGTAATTCAATAAGCATTGGAAGGGAGTTATTGCAGAAATCATTACACCAATTGTTTCATATCTGTGTTTAACAACCCGGTAATTCCATAACTAACAAATTCCTTGGTTAACATTGGAACCTTCAGGTTAAGTTTTGAGACAAATGTCTGACAAAATATACTATATCATTTATTCAACTTGAAATATTCAAGTCCACACATTCAAATTTTAACCAACAATAAAAACTACAAGATGCAACTAATTAGCCAGCTCTAAACTGTGCATCACCAGCTGACTTTGCTCCAACTTCTTTTGCAATACATAATACAGCTGCTCTTACTCCCTACACAATATCCCTCACCACCCCAGAGGAGAGACGATAATACTAAAATTTACAAGAGATGCCAAAGAATACACCCCTTGCCTGCCATAACACTTCCTCAACTGGGAAACTTCTTAGCTACGATATGACACAAAAGTGTATTAAATACATAAGTAGCAATAAGAAGAGCAGTTTCACACCAAATCTTAATCTAAGCACATAGAGACCATGTCTGCAGAAAATATGTGAAAATCCCTGTGGTACATACTTGACAAGACATTTGTCTAAGTAAATATTCAAGAAATATGCCGAATGAGGCACCTCACGAAGTCTCACTTGTTATCACACAAAAATCTAGAAATTATCAGCAACATATTTTGAAGTTTTTGACAATGGAGCATCTCCAAGAAAACAATGTAACCACAGCTAATGGGTAAGTCTCCCTTTTCACTTGCATTTACATTCTATACATGGTAGAAACTTTTGGGATTTACTGTCATTACTATGAGTTTTTGGTTTGTCTACGGGGTCTGCTAAATAATAGCTATGACCATGAGGGATGTATACCAGAATATAGAAATGATGAATGTCTCACTTTTATCCCTATGACTATTTTTCTGTTAGTTTGAAGTGAGCATAATGAGGTTTTGCCGAAGTATGAAAACCTGCGAGTTTGGATATTTTCTCTAAAACTCTGCATTTTCTCTGCAGTAAATGACATTCTGATGATATGTTTGCTGTTGCAAGTATTGTAGGTTAGCCTTGAAAATTGGGATTATCCTGTACATGGTTGCACCATCCCATAAACAAATAGTTGATACTAAGAGTTTTAGAAATTCTGTGAATATTTTGTTATGCAAAGTGAACATACTCTTAAAACACAGTGGAAAGCTTGCTGATGTGAAGGAAGAAAAAAGCGGCTGGAGTAATTGATAGACCAAGAAAAAAGGAGTAAACCTGTTCCGCAATGCTAGCTGCTTCAGCATATGCATCCTGAATGCTCTCTGCAAGCCTGTGAAGAAATATATTCGAAATGCCTCCTGCCGCAACTATGAACGGACCTGTGGCCAATGTTATGAGAGCAATCTGCCAGCAGTTGATAAATCCAATAACAAGACCACTGAAAAATGTAGCCATGTTATGAATGTAATTTCCAACCTGCACCATCAAAAGGGCCTTAACGGGTTAGAAAGATATTTATGAAGTTGTTGAGTGGGGTAACAATTCTGCACTTATATACCTTCTCACTAAGAGCGGATTGAATGAGAAGTACATCACTTAGCACTTGACTAACTATGTCCCCGTTGTTTCCATATGTATCGAAGAAGCTCATATCCTGATTTAACAAAACCTGAACATATTTTGATCTAATGACGGCAGTCTGGCGCTCTCCAGTCAAAATCCAGCATGAAACCTCTACAACATGGAAGACAGTTAGTAGGAACGGAAACAAAACATGCAGCATCAAATAGCTAATAGTGACAATTTAACAAAATGACATATCCAAACTTACCAATCCACCCAGCAGCAAAGACACCCCCGGCAATATAAACAATAGTCAAAGCGAGCTGCAGAAACAAGACATCAAGGATAAATGAAAACATGTAATAGTTCGTACCACGACTTCCCATAATAAACAGTTTAAAACAAATCCAGAAGTATGAGAAGCTAAAAATGTCCCTTGTCCCTCTCAAACCAGTCCTACCAGGAGACACTAGAGAGAGTAAAAACGAAAGAATTCAGGTCTGAAATGATTCCCGGTAGAGACCCATAGAGCATGTTAAGATTCCATCAGAAACTACTTTACATTAGCTAACAAAGAATAGCTTCCTTGATGAAGATCGGGGTAATGTGTCAATGGAAATGGAGAAATTTCCACACTATTACTGTTGTGACATTTTCAGCTGCTTCTTAGCTAATATCTCCCGATGCAGAACTATCACAAATTACAATTAAAGTTAAATGGACCAAAAAAAACTGCTACTCACATCTTTGAACCTATCGAATTGGTCCTCCGGTCTGAGCCGGTGGACCTCAATAATCTTGGCGAAGTAGTGCAAGTAGACGACCAGCGCGGTGCCGTGCGCCGCCGCGGCGAGCGAGCCAACGATCATGAGCGCCCAGTCGAGGCGGTCGGCGCAGGCGAAGAGCCTGGAGAAAGGGACGGCGGCGGGGGGCTGCTCCATTTCCTCGGCCTCATCGATTTCGTCCTCCTCGGCCTGCTGCGCCGCCGAAGCGGCAGCGGCGGCCGTCTCGGCGCTGGTGTCGAGGTACGGGGAGGGGGAGTCCGGCGGCTCCGAAACCTCGGACACCGGCGTCAACGGCTGTATGTGGGGCGGGGACCACCCGAACAAGCCTCTCGATATCATCATCTTCTTCTTCTTGTTTGTGTGTGTGTGTGTGTGTGTCTCTGTGTCTGTGTCTGTGTGTGTGAAGAGAGAAGGAGACAGAGAGAGAGAGAACTATATCGTTAGAATCTCAAATCAAAACCCTAATTGATTCTTCTCCCCCTCTAAATTTAGCAGATCTGCTAAATTTAGAGGAATTCTTTGCGCGACAAAGGATTTTTTGCGTTTTTTTCTGTTTCTTTCGAAGTTGTGCGTTTTTCGGTGAGCGCTTTTGCGTTTCCAATTTTCTTCTTCTTTTTTTTTTGGGTTTTTGGCTTTCGCCTTTAGGAAAGCAATAAAAATGGACTGGGTCAAAATAAGTAGACGCAGAGGACGTAGAGAGGAGGAGGATAGATTAGAGGTATTATTCCTTTTTTTTATTATTATTTGTTTCTTCTACTAGTAAGTAAAAGAAGGAAGTTCTTCCATTTTTCAAATTTTGCAAGAGTAGTAGTAGTTATCTGTTAAAGATAAGAATCAAGGCTCAAAAAAAAAACTTAGTTTACGCTAATTGCTTGACTAATTAGGTAACCTAGGTGTTTTATTATGGATTTCTAGATTTTTTTTGTTACTACTCCTTAATTTGTCTTTTGGTAATTGAATGCTTGATTTTGATTTGTTGTGCTTGTTTTTGTTGGCCATATAGATATGGTAATGGTATCCTGCCTGAGGTTGGTGGGTTTTTTTTTTTTTTTGCTCTGTGTGTGTGTGTTTTTCCGTCTAAATGATGGCTTTAACGGTCAAGAGCCGGCAATTTCACACTTCACCTTTATTTAATGTGTTTTGTTTTTTTTTTAGTAAAAAAATGTTTCTGTGTTGGTGAATGTGAGGGAGGGGGAGTACAGCTGTTTTGAGCTGGGGAAAAGGTGGCGCGTGTGGGTTTTTTTGGGGGTGAGTTTAGCCAATAAAGAAAGGGCTTTATTATAAAATGTGCACTTTTGTGGAGAGCCTGGGAGGAGGAGGACAGACACAGACAGGCATCATTGATGGTTTATTGTATTTGTGTGTGTATATATAATAATACAGTATATATGGAGTATATCTGTGTGTGCGTGTGCTCTTTTCCTGTGTTTGCCAGGGCATTTTCTCTGTTCCATCATTTGGGTCCTTTCCTCTTTTCTCTGTTCCTCTGCAATTTTCTTTTCCTTAATTTTGTCTAATCTTTGATTATTATCTTTAATCTCTCATAGAATCAATGTGCTGTTTCTTTTGTCACGGTTTTGTGTAGCTGGTGTTTTAGTTTGGTTATGATGGCAAGTTGGTGTAATAGTAAAAAGTACAATGTATGTATGCATATTAGTCGTAACTACTGCATAGCAAACTAGATACGCTGCAGCTAAATTGAATAGAACACCCACTATCTGATCACAAAATTTAGAACAACAACTGGGTCTTCATTATTTCTTTACTTAGTAAGTTGTACGCTCATGTATATGGAAAAACAATAAAGATTCCAATCAAGTATGGCCACGAGTCAATTGTATATTGTTGTGTTTGGCGTTGAAAACAGTTTCTGCTTTCAAGGGCTAACAAAAAAAAAAACATAGTTGATGGTGAAATTATTTGTATGATGTGTGGATTTCAATTCATGTCTGTTTGACATGAAAGCCCACTAGATTTTTTCAATCATTCTCGTTTCGAAAAAGAAAAAGTCTCAATCATTCAATTCTTTTGGCAGTTGGGCTGTGAAAATTAGCTCACATCACATAGCTTATTTTCATAATAGTGACAACTCTTTGTACTTGTATGGTAATTGCATTTATACACACCATACCAAGAAAAAACCCATTTATATGCAATTATTTTTACTAGCAGAGATTTGGACTAACTATTAATGAAATTATGTGTTAGGTGGAGCATGTTTAAGAGTCCAGAAAAGAGAGGCTATGAATAAAGTAACTTTGTGTGTGTCATCTTTTTTTGCATTTGGGTACGAACTCGAATGCAAGGAATGGGAGATGGGGTCAAGAGGGAGATGAAAGAAAAAGGTGGTCATGTGCTAATAAGTAATATATCCTGTGAAGAGAGTGATGGGTCAAGGCAATATGCAGTGGTGTTGTGTTTGTAAAAGAGGGTGATGAGGGGGAGGAAGAGGCCATAATGGGAGAAATAAGGAAGGTTGATCGAAATAACATATTTGTGTTGATTTCTTATTGTATTTCTAGTTTCTGATTCAAATCTTGATAGAGCCTGAAAGGAAACCCACTTGGCACGAATAGGGGCGGAGCCAGAAGTTTGGGTCAGGGGGAGGCCCAAAATTTTAAGGGGGTCCAAAAATGCCCCCAAAAAAATTGTAGTTCGTGATCCGAACCTTTTTCGCCCGTGAGGATAATAAGCAGTCAACGACAATAATTAAAAATTATAAATCAAAATATGCTCCAAGTAAATTAGAAAAAATTAAAACTGAATAAATTAGAAAAAATTAAAACTGAAGTAGTTAATTAAATATAAATGGGAGTTGTGATGAAAACAAAACAAAAAAAAAGAATTCTGGTGAGTCAAAAGTAGACTAGAATTCAGAGAATAAAATATAATTAACCCTTATATCTAGTGGAGAGCCCCAAATCGAAATTGACTGAATTAACCCATGTTCGAAACGAAATCTCCATAATTCGGTCAATTTCCAAACCAAAATAAAAATGCCAGTTCAGTTGGGTCAGAACAAAAAAATGCAAGAATCATTAAGATGCCAAATGTTATTCGTCTGACAACCTATTACCATGTTCATCTAATGGCTGAAAGGAGGAGCTTATTGCCAAGGTAGACGGACAATTGGTAGGCACATGGGTCAACTTTCAGATCCTTCCACTCAATGAGTTGCACTACTCAGAGGGCCGAACTTCATCATTATGGGGTTTTTTTTGCAATTTGGGCTCAAACTGTAGGTGCAATGGGCTTCGTCATATATGGCTTATATCGTTCGGACTCACTTTGAAGCTCGTCATATCAGTACTTTTACCTATTTTATGAACCTAGCTGATTCAGAAAGAAGCAAACACTAGAACAATTGTCATATTAATATATTGTTATCACTTCTGGTGTTAATATTTCTAATTTTAGTATGGGTTATTCTATCTTGTGCCTTAGAGACACATGATAAGCTATTATAAAAAAATAAGTTCTCACAAATATTATTTTCCCTGTTATAAGTAAAAGAAAATATGGTAAGAAAAATTGGGAGAGAGATTGATCCCCTTTTGACCTATTTCTCCAGATATTTACATTACAATAAAAGAGAATATGCTAAGTAAAATCGGGGAGAGATCGATCCCCTTTTGACCCGTTTCGCCATATATTTACATTACAAGTAAAAGAGAGTATGGTAAATAAAATCAGGAGGTAAATCAATCCCTTTTTGACCCGTTTCTCCAGATATTTACAGTACAAGTAAAAGAGAGTCTGGTAAATAAAATAAGGAGAGAGAGAGATCGATCCCCTCTTGACCCGTTTCTTTAGATATTTACATTACAAGTAAATGAGAGTGTAGTAAACCACATATCACACCTTTATTGAATCCGCTGGATCTGCTCAAATAATCAAATTATGGACCTGGACTTTGGACCTCGGCTTTAGACCTAGGCTTCGGTTATTGGATATTGGGTCGATGAATAGGTTTGAGCCCTATCCATATTAAGTTCCGGGAGGAGTATTTATTTTTGACCTATAGTTTTAAGGGTGAAAAGTAATTAATCCGTCTTTCAAAGAAAAAAAGAATTAGTACCAAAAAAAAAAAAGAAAAAAAGAACTAACTAACTAACGAGCCCAATCCGGACCCGCGCCCGGGTAGAACTATTGCAAGTTCCAGTGGGCGGATAAAGCAGCGCCAGAAGTTGAGGAGTGGGGGGAAGATAGGCTCTCCACCACAGAACTTGTCAAAACTAGACAACACACTCCACAAACACCCACAAGACTCACTTCTTCTTCACTTCTTGAACATACAATGGCTTCCTTACAGAACTCACCTTCTCTTTATCACACGTTGTCTCCCAATTCTTTCCCTCAGGTCCCCCCTTTTTCCCTTTTTTTTTTTTTCATTTTCTCTACATTTTGTTTCTCTAAAAGGAGAAAAATAACAATTTGTTGTGTGTATAGGTGAGTCTTCAAAATCAAAAGCATCATGGTACATTTCCTTGCTGTAGAAGGAGCTTTTCTTTTCTGGTCCGTGCAGAGCAACCATCTGCAAGTTCCTCTGCTCTTTCTCAAGGTGGTTTTCTTTTTTTCCTTTCCTACTGGCATTTATGATTGATTGGCTGGTGGGCATGTTTATATGGAATCCCTTGAATCATGACATTGTTTCAAAAGAAAAATTTATAGAAAATCATGTAAAGATTTATCCTTTCATTGTGAACTTTTGCACTGGCTTTATGACATTGGTCTAATTTTGTTTTGCAGTGGGATGTGGAAGGCGTCAGTTGATTGCTATTGGTGTCAGTGCACCTTGGATTTCATTGCTTAACCAGCCTTCTTCATCATGTAAGTGTTGTCATTCCAGCTGTAGACTTGTCTCTGCTGCTTATCATTGAGCTAATGTGGTTTAGCATAGGAAGAAAGGCAGTGTGCAGCGTGTTTGCTTCTTAAATATTGGTTGCTGATATCCTAAGAGGACATCCTTGATATGGTTAGTTGCTGCAGAAACTAAAAAGGGATTTCTCTTAGTCACTGACAAGAAAGATAGCTACTCATTTCTCTATCCATTTGGGTGGCAGGTATATGCTCTACCTGAATTTCTCACTTCTGTTCCATTCTTAAATGTAGTTAATGAATGGCTCCCTCCTAAATGGTAAGATAACAATCAAGCTAAGGTTGGCTTGTTTTTCTCTTCTCTTGGGGGATGCACAGGAAGTAGTCATTGAAGGTCAAGACAAGGTTTTTAAAGATGTTATTGAACCATTAGAGAGCGTCAGTATAAATTTGATCCCTACCGCCAAGCAAGACATTCGCGACTTCGGACCTCCACAACAGGTTTGCCATTTAAGATCTTTGTTTTTTTACATTCGAATTTTTTCTGTTCCATTTGCTGATACTCATTATTCAATTTTCGCAGGTTGCTGAAACATTGATCAAAAAAGTATTAGCCCCTCCCTCACAGAAAACAAAACTGGTCGAGGCAAAAGAGGTTTACTTTAATCTTATCTTCTCATCAGTTTCAAGTGTATGTTAGTTTTGTTTTTCTTACTTTGTCAATATGGGAAAGCAGATCCTTATTTTCGCAACAAATAGCACGTGGAGTTCATTTTTGTAGATTATTTTGTGCTGTCCAACTTGTTTAGGATGAACAAATGGAGGGATGTCATGATATAATCTGATGTAGTAACACACACTGGTTCATTTTTTTCTGGCCAAAATCATTATGCACAATATCGATGCTAAGTCATCAATGAAGAGAACAAAAGGAATTTGAGAGGTTACCAAATCCGTTGCATAGCAGACAATAACAATGTCTAAATACTTGTTACATTTCCTTTACCTATTAACAAGAATGATTGATTCCAATTAATGATGATTCTAAGTTCTAATTAGAGGTGCTAAATGTACATTGTTTAAGAAACATTCTTGTAATACTCAGCTAAGAGTAATTAGAAATCTTGCCCTTATCTGCGATTCAAAATGTTTAGGGAATGAATCGTAGGTTTTGCAATTGGTCTTGCGTTGCTCCATTTCCCATTGTTGCATGCAGTACTCATATGGATAGCGAAAAATCAATTGACTCTCCTTTTGTGTGGATGCTGCAGCAAGATGTTGATGGAAAAGTGTATTACATGATCGAGTTCATTGCTCAAGCCCCTAACTTCACCCGCCATGCTCTGAGTGCAGTTGCAGTTGCCAATGGTAAGCTGCATACCCTCAATATTTCTGGATAATGCAATGTCGTCTTATTCCCTGTTCCATGGTCCAAGGCTGCAACTTTTTTTTTTCTTCCAGTCAAAAAGATTAGTGAATATTAGGGGTTTTGGACTTCTAAGATGGTCAATACAAATGTTATTGGCGATGTTGGCAGTTTTTACATCATTTCCAAGAAACTGAATTTTGACATGTCCGCCAAGTAGGATGTGTCCTTTTGACAAATACAATCATAATCTCCATTTAACGCATCCAATGTCTTTCAAGCACAAGACTCTGCTTTTGAATGGATCTGTCATTTTTGTGCCAGGTAAATTTTACACTCTGACAACAGGGGCTAATGAGAGAAGATGGGAGAAGATGAAAGACAAATTGCATACGATCATTGATTCCTTCAAAATCGGCAATGCTTGATTTGGATGTTCAATTTCCATTTTTCCAAGCAAGGAACAAACCATAATACAACAACAAAGGACACGATTCTGCATTTTCCGCAGTTGTAATGAGTTTCATTGGTCATCAGTTACTACCACGTAATTGTCCCACATCTCTGTCCATTCTTTCATCATTCTTTTCCTAAGATATTTCCTTGTGTAATTTCCAAATTTGCATAGCTCCATGGGTAGTATATGTTAAGGAGGCCTCTTTTCTCCTCAATCTCTCTGTTCTAGCTTATTAGCTTAAACGCTAATAATTGTTCAAATCGACCATTATTTATCTCCAAAGAAAGGTGCACCATAATAGATTCTTCCCCCCAGAAGCAAAAATGTATCTACCCACTAAAAGGTATACATCCCAAGTAGATGTCTCAGCAAACAAATGTCACACGCGAATCACATCCCTTCAAAGTTTTCAAAAGGCAACTTTGTTAGGCATAGCCAAGAGAGGGAATGCGCTTGAGAAGCACCCTCCATAGTCCAAACCGGAACTAGACTCAATAAAGAGCCCCTCCTTGAGTACAAGGTAATGGAAAGGACGAAAAGCTTTGGCCAAATTACCTCATAATAGGAGTGAAAATGGCCTCCTTGAGAGTTAAGTGTGCTAACCCCTTCTAAAATGGCAGGGTCGAGTATTTTATATCTGCCCCATGATTACTGATATGTGCAATAAATTGGCTAAATGGCCTAATCACTTTCTCAAATGAAAATGCTATTTTAACAACATACAGTAAGGCAAAATCCAGTCTACTTCACGTGGTCACTGCAACTTCACTGCGCTTTCAAACCATTTCTTTAGATTCACTGCAGCTTCATTGCGCTTTCAAACCATTTCTTAAATTCACGCCACCTACGTACATAGAAAACGTACATAGAAAATGGCCTAAATACAACTATACAAGTAATTTATGATCAGCTGTAGACATAAGGGCAATCGCAAATGCCCTACCCAACAGTTAGTTGAGTTACTGGTTCTCCGATACCAATTACCAAGTTCATTGAACTAATCCATATTTAAACGTCAAACAAAATTTTGGAAGTTAAGGGAGAGTTAACCATTGAGATTTAAGCAGATGCACCCTTCAAGAACTACATTCAAATATTAAAATAGAACTAGCCAACATCTCAAGAATATAAGTATCTGAGGAGAAAATATAACTCTCAACATCTATTAAAATAACAAAAAACAATACTGCAATCCTACCACATGGCACTTGCTCGTTATAACAAAAATGTCAAAAGTGCAGTTGCTATCACTTTGCTCTCCATACATAGCTACAAACCATCTTAGATGATACCAATCTTGTTGGCCACATCCAAGGCATCGTAGTCTGGAGTCAACCTGACATATGCCTTCTTGGTTCCATCAGGCCTGTATCACAATAAGCCAGAATTGTTACAGGTCAAGACAAGGAATTGTGAGTAATGCAGCTTGAACGTGTCAATGTTCCACCAAAAAAGAAGCATAACAACGTTACAAGGATCAAATCTCATCTTATTTATCTCACAAACCAAACATTTACTCTAAATATTCATTCCAACCCAATAAGTTACCTGATCAATGTGTTGACTTTCTTGGTCTGAATGTCATACATCTTCTTGACAGCATCTTTGATTTTCTTCTTATCAGCACGAATGTCAACGATGAAAACAAGGGTGTTGTTATCCTCAATCTTCTTCATTGCAGACTCAGTAGTCAGTGGATACTTAAGAATTTGGTAATGGTCCAACTTATTTCTTGGTTCAGTACTGATGCGTGGATACTTGGGGTCTCTTGCTTTCTTCAAAGTCTTGGGACGGTGAAATGTGACCTTTGTCCTGATCTTCTTAGCCTTCTTCTTAAATGTCGGCCCTGATTTCACAGCCTTGGCAGCCTTCACGGCTTGGGCCTTAGGATCAGCCTTTTTAGTAGCATCAGCTGCAAAATATGAAAAACAAAGCTCACGTTAATCAATAGCAAATTAGAAAGAAACCTTATGATGTACATCACATCTGTTAGAAAGGGCAAATCTTCTACAATTGCAAGAGTTTCCAATCTCGGGAAATGACAGCAATCCATTAGCATTTGAAAAGAGCTTTACTCAATGAAACAAACAAAAATATTATACACAACAGAAAAGGATGAAAATGGAGTGTAACCGTGAATATCTTACACATAACCTATCAATGAACAAAAGTTTACTGTGGCGATCCTGAGGTTAAGTTACATATAATACTGAAACGATTCAGCTATGTTCGGTTTTTGGGGAAAGCTAGGATAAAAGACTAGATCAAAAACTTGCTACGGGAGTGAAAATAAATACATCCACCAATTAAAACCTACATTAACAAAAAGAAGAAAATGGCCAACATAGGATTAACATTCATTAATTGAATCAAATTAGTACACAAAAAAGAGGAACAAGTACCTTTAGCAGGAGCCATCGAAAACCCTTTTCCTGATATACCTGAAACACCCCAAAAGCAAAGCAAAAAATCAGAAGGGTACGATATAGAATGCTTAGATCTATAGTAAGCAGAACCTAGAAGCCAAAACACCAAAATCAAGGCTTTTCTCAAAATCTATACAAGATATAACTGTGAAACGATACCATAAAGAAGCGAACAAGCTTAACTTGAAGGAACAATAATGCATAAGGAGGCGGAAGAGAATAACAGACCTGAGCGAGTGCGGCTGGTGGGAGTAGTAGGGTTTCTCTCGGGTGGGAGTACTTTGTGCGATAATTTATATAAGATTCGGAATTTTCCAGTTTAACCTAGTTCGGCTTTTTCATCTGGGCTGTCTTTGGGCCGAAATCTTTACTTACTAGGCTTTGAGTAAGTAAAATATATGCTGGACAGTGTCACTCACTTTCTGGTGTTCTACACTGTGGGCCGCAAGTTTTATTGTCTTCTGGGCCAGGTCTTTGCACGTATGTACAAGTATCTGACCCATTTATTTGGTGTACGATTCTTCAAATTTTTTTTTCCATAAAAAAATTGAAATAATCCTCAATCCCCCTGTGTCTGTCTAAATTGGTTGTCGAATCTTCATGTTTTAGCTTGGCTTAATTTATGAGGTTCAAAAAAAAATGGCTTAATTTATTCTTTCTGTTTATAAAAATGGGTAAATTTAGAGTCAGAATTAATTTCAAATTGATTTTGACCTAGCCAAAATTGATCTTATGCATGTCCAATACTAGTTTCTTTATATTCCAATTTTTTTTTATAGACTGAAAATTTTTATCTCTGCTTATAAAAAAAATAAATTTTAATCTCTATTTCGGAAACAATAAAAATTGCACGTTTGATAGTATCAAATTTATTTAGTCAATCAGCCTTTAATCATTTTTTTTTTTTTGTATAAGTTGATCATATTCTATTTATGAAAAAGAGAACAAATCTATTGGCTAGTGTTAAATAAATTATCAAACCTAATAAACAAGTCCAAAATAAATCTATAGACGTTTTTGTAGGAAAGATAAAAGGACAATATTTGAACTATTGTATATATTCCATGATAAAATTTATTTTTTACTAATTGGAAAACCAGCTAGATACACCTCACTAAAAGACGGGCAGAAACCAATGGCGTTTAGATCGACTGGTACAAGTTTTAGTCCTGTGGTGTAACAACCCGGGTAAAAATTTGGATTTTTATCGGGACTGTAAAAGTCTTTTTACCGTGATTTACCGAAAGAATTAATCTTAGGTAATTAATTCAAGGTAATCGGGCGTCGTTGTTCGAAACCGAGGGTTTTTCCGCGCTCGAGATCTTTCCGTGGATTTTTCGGACCTAAGTTGGTATTTTTCGGGTTCCGGAATCTTCGAAAAATCACACCGGAGAATAACTAAGTGGGTGTATTAGTTGTTTTCTGGTCCGGTCTGGACACGACTGAGTGATTGAGTCACGCAGCCGCCTTTTACGTGTGCTGCCCGTGACGTCCCTGTGTAGCCTGTGATTCTTTTCTTTTTCCCGTGCTTACCATGCTTCACTCTGCACTCTGCAAACACAAACACAAAAACTCAAGCAAAACCAGAAAAAAAAAAAGAAATGAACAACAAAACAAAACACAAGCAACACCACACACCACCACCCGACAACCCCACCAAACCCGAGCACCCAACGCCGCCACTGGCCCCACCTCTTCCTCTCGCCGCGAAGCTACTGCAACCACCGCAGCAGCAACTGCCGCTCGTCGCAGCCACTACGTCGCCTCGATCCAGCACTACCCTTCCTCTCCTTTCTCCTCTCCAGCGACACCTCCACCGCGTCGTCTGAGTTCTCCACGAACTGCAGCCACCGCCATCGCTTCGTCGTCTTGCTCGTGTCGTCACCCTCACGCGACACCACCTGCACCCATGCAGCGACCCTACACCTTGCATCGCCGCTGTCTGAGCGAAGACCAAGCCCCACAGCCGTAGCAGATCGATGCCGCCCAAGCCTCCGCCGCCTTCCTCTCCTCGCTGCAGCACGACGACCGAGACGACCACCAACAGCTGCCTTGACGCGTCGCGCGCCTCGCCGTTCATCCTGCCGCGTGCCACGTCTCGCGCCGCCGCCGGAACCCACCCAAGGTGAGCTGTGAATGAAGAAGAAGCGGGTCGACCCATTTGTGACGGGTTTGACCCGATTCCGTTTGGGTTGACCCGGTTCCCTTATGACCTAGGGCCTGGGTTGAATGGGTTGAGTTGCTAACGGGCTTAGACTTGTGGGCCTGGATTCTGACATGGATTCACTTGGGTTATATGGGGCTAAGCACTGGGCTGGGCTTGCACTATTTGGCCCAGTTCGGAAATTAAAAAAATAAATAATATAATAAATAATAATGATAAATATTAAAGAATAAATGTATTCTGGGGAGAAATAAATAATATGGATTAAATATGGTTTCTGGAAATAAAATAATCAATGGTATATGGTTACATCTTGTGTAAATAAATGGAGTAATTACCCTATTATAACATTTTCAAGAGATTAAGATAATTATAACATGATACCTTAAAGATATATATATTGAAAATGCTTTACCAGAAAAATATATATATGGTATACCTAAGTAATATTTCTGGAAAAAGAATACATATAGTATATGCTTACCTTAATATATATATTTTATAAATAATAATTTTTCTGGATATATATATATGTATTTATATTTAATTTATGTTGCTAGGAAAATAAAAAATATGACATAATTTATTATATAAAAGTATTTTCTGATATATATAAATTGTTAAGTATTTATTATGGTGATACTTTTATCTTATGGAAAAGAATATACGATATGGTAAAAATAATTATTTACAAGAAAATATTTTCGGAAAAAGGTATAGTTATGATAAAGGATAATTTCATGATAATATAAATATAATCGAGATGTTTTACCGATGAGTTTAATTTACAATTTACGGCATCATGGCATACTCTTATGTGCATCTTATGTGAGTATATATTGTTTTGTTGTATAGGTTTTGATATCGGGCAGTTTCCCGAGGAGCCGGCTTTGGACCGGTCACTGTCTTCAGAGTTGGGTAATCGGCTAAGGTGAGGGTGGATAACCCTTGATATGTGCCTGTAATACTTTGTGTGTTTTGTTGTTTGAATGAACTGCTGAGAGGGTCATTGTTGGTTATTTGACTGTTATGGTTATTGATGTTGCTGTTGTTGGACTGTTTTATTGGTCGTGTGGATATTGTGATGAACTGTTAATTGTGAATAATTGGTGTTATATGTATTGTTGTTGGATATTTGATAATATGGAATTGTGTCGGTTATTTGGCTGCTACGGTTATTGTTGTTGTTGTTGCTATGATGTTGATTTGCTTGATTGAACCGCTATGTTGACTGTTATTGGTTTCTTGGATACTGTGTTGTGATTGATGTTGGACTGTGAGTAATTGATGTTATGAAACTGTTGATGGATTGGTCTGTTGTATAACTTGAGCTAATAGGAAGTTGGATAATTGTCTGACTGTTATGGATATTGTGATTGTTGTCGGTAGACAGTGTTGTGATTGGATAATTGGAATAAACTATGATATGGATAATTGGGAAAAAGGAAATGGAAATTGGAAGTTGATTTGAGATGATGATTTTATTGTCACGTGGAAAGTAGAGGTACGACCGGATGGTTTGAGACTGTTTTGTGGTGGCCATGATCTGGGTTACTTGTGATGGGCATGTTGATGCCGGTTTGATTTGGATGTTGTTCCCTGAGATTGTGATTGGGATGTTGATCCCTGAGATTGTGATTGGGATGTTGATCACTGAGATTATTATTGGGATGTTGATCCCTGAGATTGTTATTGGGATGTTGAACCCTGAGATTGTTATTGGGATGTTGATCCCTGATATTTGATACTGGGATGTTGATCCCGGATTCTTTTTGATCTGGCACCATAAACAGTTTGATAGCCTGGTACGACCTTAGCTTAACCGTGACGGGGCCAGAATAATAAAATTGAAAAAAAAATAAAGTCCTTGGTACGTTGGGTCGAGTCCTTAAGTTTGGTCTGTCTTGTACGGTATTGTCTTTGGTATGGTTGTGACTATTGTTTGTATTTCTTCTTTGAAGTATTATAGTTGCCTGCATATCTCTGTTTATCCTTGGTTGGTGAGCACTTCGGACTCACCCCTCACCTGCGGGCTTTCATCCCGTAGGATGAGTTATTTGTGGTACAGGTTTGGTGCATTCCAGCAGGGTGCGGCGTTATCCCTTGGACAGGACTCGGATCCATAGTTTGCATCAGTGTCGCATACAGTGTCTTTGTGAGTTATTAAGTCTTCCGCTGTGCATTATATTGCTATTGTTGGGTCCTTGGGCCGATTATGATGTTATAGATGATCCCGGGTGAAACGCCCCGACCCGTATTTACCGTACACAGTAAACACATGCCGGAACTGTGACGACCCAACCAATCAAACCCAGCATACAGTGTATAAAACATAAACCCTGGCTCAACAACCCAAAAATATAAACAACAATATGGCCCTACGGCCCAACATCAATAACATCATAACCGGCCCAATGGCCCAACAACAATAATAAACAGCACAGCGGAAGACTTAACGACTCACAAAGACACTGTATGCAACCCATGATGCAACTAATGGATCCGAGCCCTGTCCAAGGGATAACGCCGCAGCCTGTCTGGAATGCACCCAACCTGTACAACAAATAACTCATCCTACGGGATGAAAGCCCGCAGGTGAGGGGTGAGTCGGAAGTGCTCACCAACCAAGGATAAACAGAGATATGCAGGCATCTATAATACTTCAAAGAAGAAATACAGACAATATTCACAACCATACCAAGTCAATACCATACAAGACAGACCAACCCAAAGACTCGACCCAAACGTACCAAGGACTTTATTATTATTTCAATTTTATCTTTCTAGCCCCGTTACGGATAAGCTAAGGTCGTACCAGGCTATCAACCTGTTTATGGTGCCAGATTAAAAAGAACCCGGGATCAACATCCCAATATCAATCTCAGGGATCAACATCCCAATCACAATCTCAGGGATCAACATCCCAATCACAATCTCAGGGATCAACATCCCAATCACAAATCTGGGATCAACATCCCAATCACAATCTCAGGGATCAACATCCCAATCATAAATCCGGGATCAACATCCCAATCAAACCGGCATCAACATGCCCATCACAAGTAACCCAGATCATGGCCACCACAAAACAGTCTCAAACCATCCGGTCGTACCTCTACTTACCACGTGATAATTATGTCATCATCATCCAAAAACCAAATCTCAAATCAACTTCCAATTTCCATTGTCTTTTTCTCAATTATCCATATCACAGTTTATTCCGACAAACTAGTCACAACACAGTCTATCGACATCAGTCACAATATCCATATCAGTCAAACAATTATCCAACTTCCTATTAACTCAAAATATACGACAGACCAGTCCAACAATAGTTTTATAGCATCAATCATTCACAACCCAACATCAATCGCAACACAGTATCTAAGAAACCATTAACAGTCAACATAGCGGTTCAATCAAGCAGAGCAATATCAAGAATCACAAGCAGAAACTACATCAGCAAATCTGTATCATCAAATATTCAACAATAATATATATATCATCACAATTCCAATATTCAATTCCACAAGTTGTTCAACTTACTATTACCAAAGGTTATCCCACAGGCTAAACCGTCAACATATCTTAACACCAATCATTCACAATTGTCAGATCAACGTCAATCGCAACATAATATCCAATAAACCAATAACAGTCAACACAGCGGTTCAATCAAGCAAATCAACATCATAGCAACAACAACAATGACCATAGCAGCCAAATAGCCACAGCAAATCCATATTATCAAATATCCAACAACAATACATATAACACCAATTATTCACAATTAATAGTTCATCACAATATTCGCTCGACCTATAACACAGTCCAACAACGACAACATCAATAACCATAACAGTTAAATAACCAACAATAACCTTCTCAGCACTTCATTCAAACAACAAAACACACAAGGTATTACAGGCACATATCAAGGGTTATCCATCCTCACCTTGACCGATTACTCAACTCCGGAAATAATGACCGGTCCGACGCCGGCTCCTCGGGAAACTGCCCGATATCAAACCTATACCACAAAACAATGTATACACATAAATGCACATAAGAGTATGTCATGATGCCAATTTTACGAAATGTACCCATCCCGGTTCTTATCCGTTATTATCTCCATTTATCGAAAATATTTACCGTACGTATTTCCGAATATAATTTCGGTACCATACTTTAATTAAAACTCTTAAAAATATTTTCACAAATTAATTATAATTTCCAAAATAATAATCAACATAATTTCCAGAAAAATAATAACCTATTTATAATTTTCAGAAAATATTTATATAGCTTTTATTATTTTTTCCTAAATATACATAATAATATTTTCCAACATAAAATATAATTACCTTAAATTTTCAAAACACATATTTATATACATATACCAAAATCATAATTTTCCAGACGAAATAATATTCATATTAAATTTTCAGAAATTAATTTCAAGGTATATATATATTTTTCCAATTAAAAATAGCTTTCTAAAACCGAACTTAATTATTTATCAAAGTAAATATATTTATATCTTAATAAAAATGCCAGAGTTAAATCGGCAATAATTTTCTCAAAATAACTATATATTTTTTTTCCAAAATACATATACCAGATTATTATTAAATAAATATATATATAAATTATTTTTTTTAACTGGACTGGGCTAAGTCCAAGCCCAGCCCAAGGCAAAACCCAAACTCCTAACCCAAAACACAACCCGTCCAACCCACATACCAAGGCCCACAACTCACCAGCCCACAAACCCGCGACCCGGTCGGCTCAGCCCATACCCGGACATAATCGGGTCAGCACCACGCGGATCCGGGTAGCTACCCGGGTCGTCCAACCCGCTCCTCACCAAACTCGACGGTGCTGGCTCGGGCGCAGCAGCTGCAAGGCGAGGTCGGCTACTGTAGGCAAGGCGAGACGAAGATGCGACGACGCGAGCAGGGGCGCAAGGTGGTCCGGCTGCAGACGGGGCAACGGCGCAGCAGCAGGTCGTGGAGGCGGCGCTGGCTTGGCCTGCTGTGGCGGCGGCTGCAGGTGTCGCATGGGAAAGGAGTCGCGGGCGGTGGTGTGACACAACGAAGAGGAGGAGGGCAGCGTTGCGAGCGGCGAGGGAGGCGGCAGGGTGAGGGTGGTCGTTGGTGGTGGTGGCCGGCGACACTCCTCTCCCCCTCTTCTCTTTTTTTTTCTTTTCTATTTTCCTTCCTTTCTTTTTCCGGTTTCCATTTTTTTTCCTCTCTTTTTTTTTCCTTCTTTCTTTCTTCTTTTTTTTTTCTCTCCTTTTTTTTCTCTCTTCTTTCTTTTCTTTTTTTCTTCTCCTCTCCTCCTCTCTTCCTCTCCTTCTCCACCGGTTTTAATCTGTGTTTTGTTTTTTTTTTCACTATACCACATGTGAACCAATAATGCGAGCGGGTCCGATCCGGACCAGAAAATAACTGATACCCCCTTAGTTATTTTCCGGTGTGATTTTCCGAGAAATTCCGAAACCTGAAAAATACCAACTTAGTTCCGATAAATCCACGGAAAAATCACGAGCGCGGGAAAACTCTCGGTTTCAAAAAACGACTCCCGATTTACCTTGAATTAATTACTCAAGATTAATTCAACAGTAAATCACGGTAAAACGACTTTTACAGTCCCGGTAAAAATCAAAAATTTACCCGGGCTGTTACACCGGGTTCGGGTGATATGTCTTGTTGTTGGGCCGGAGGGCCAGATTTCTGATGTTTTTATTTTGGGCTGTTGAGCCCGAGTTTCTGTTGTATACACTGTATGCTGGGCTTGTTTGGTTGGGTCGTTACAGTTCCGGCACGTGTTTACTGTGTACGGTAAATTAAATGCGGGTCGGGGCGTTTCATGTGGAGTCCCAGACCCAGTCATATACCACATCATGTAAAACCACAAAAATAAATAATGGCTAAGGTATGGTCGAAAAGCCAAAGCCAGTTTGGCGCAGTGAATTTACACGCACCCCTATTTTTATAATCAGGCTAGATAATGTTAGGAATAATCTATATTTCCCAAACTACAACATAATTAGTCAAGCATTTTTGTTGGCATTAGTTACGGAAAGTCAATGCCTATCACCCAAATCAATCTTAGGAACCGTATTTAGCATAATTTTGAATTGATGAGTATTGAAGTCGGGGATTATTATCCTTCCATAAATAAAAGCTAATAATATCAGTAATATTTCCGTTCTCCCCCTTTATTCTTTTCAACAATTTTTTCTTAGCGGCAAAACAGGTATTGACACTATATGCCAACACGAACCCGACACGAATTAGCAGGTATAGGTCAGATATTTTCTACCCGTTTAGTTAAATGGGTCGACCCAACATGATACGAAAATTAGCAGGTCAGGTAACGGGTTGACCCGCCAACCTGATATGTATCTGTTTATGACCTGATCATATTTAGGGTATAGATATTTACTGATTTAATATTTAAAGCCAAAGTTACTAAAATTATCCAAAAATATTTTTATAAATATTTTAAAATAATATTATAGTATGATTCTATAATTTATAATCTTATTTAATACATGAAAAAATCTAATTATATGACTATATGCTTAAAAAATATAATAATTTGTGCAAAATAGAATAATTTTAAACTGATTTTTAGGCTTCTTAGATTTAATAGGTAACCCGCGGGTCAACCCAAACCCGATACGATAACAAATGGGTTGGACATGGTACGACACAATTATTAAATGGGTCGGATCGGGTTGAAGAATCGGAACCCGTTTACCTTACGACTACCATTTCCCATAATCTTATCTTAGATATACAAGAGTTTCGTCTGTGTGCCTATCCATAAAAGATAGGCAAGACTAGATCAGCTTAAAATCATCTCTTGCTTTCAGTTTTATGAACAACATAATATGGAGAGAATATGGCATAAAATAACAAAGATTTATCATCTTCCGTCACAATCCTTGGGAATACATATCTATTATCTAGCCTCACGTATAACTGCAAAAGCAGAATATGACCAGAATAACAAATGTAGCCCTTCTCATGGAGTCATGGGTGGTAACAAGCGTAGCCCTTCTCATGGGTGGTAGCATTAATTAATCTAGGGGGTGGTAGCCTTCAATTCGTCCTCTTTCCGGTGGAGGAATGGCCGGTCACCTTCTCAGTGAGAAAGACGTCTGTTAGCGCAGTCTTTGATCCTATAGAAGCCTTCAACAGCTCAAGACCCTGAATACAAGACACAATTATTATTATATACATAAGACCATCATCATATTCTGCAAAAAGAAAACGAATCTTAACTAAACCAAGAGCTAAAAATAAGAAATCAAAAAAAGTTTGAAATCACTATAGTATACCTCACTAATGCCAAGCTGAACCACTTTCTCTTCAAGTGCCCCAAAATCCTTGACTCCAAACTTGTTCAAGTGGGCTATACCAGAAATCATCGACATTGGAGCAATGGATAAATCATCCATCACCATATAAGTGATCACACCTTTCACATAACCTCCCTTACTATCACCACCAAGGGTAGTAGTAGTAGTAGAGTTGTTATCTGCAGATTTTTTGGACGACAACCCATCAAGCCGAACCGCTTCCCTAGACATTATCCAATTGCAGCAAGGACAAGCTCTATTTGGCTTGTCTGTCACATAGGCATGATTGTAACTGCTAGAGCAAACGTAAAGCTTGTGATTATTATCACTAGAAGGAGGAGGTAGTGCTTCAATGCCAGGCGGCAACAAGGAGCCGGATTCGAAAACTAGGGTGGGCACACGGGGCCTTAAAGCCGCATCTTTGTTTTCACGGGACTGTATGTATGTTTCACCCATGTTTTCAAGGCTGTCATAAACATTTGATATGGAGCCAACCATGGTTTTGTTCTTGAGGAGCCTAACAGCAGTGCCTATTGGCAAAGAAAGCAGGGCTATAAGGAAATCCACAAATTCCTTCCCGGCTTCAGCGAATAAAACTTTCTTGTTGTTCTTGTCTATAAGCAGCTTCAAACTCATTTCATTCCTTGCCATAGTTGTTTTGCAAAGTGATCAGAAAAGAAGCTGATGAATACAAAAACTACTAGCTAGTGTATATATTCTTCTCACCAAAATTCTGATAGTTCATAGAGATATCAATGAAACATCTCCAGGCGCATGAACTTATAGCAAAGCAAACGTTTGGAGAGCAAATTAAGATGGTTGCGAATTGCAATTCCACGACATTCGGAAGAGGAAAAAGTGCAGCAGACGTTTCCTTATATTTATTGATTATTATTGTTACCGTCTAAAACACAATCTCTCCATTGGAGACTTACCCATCATAATTAGGTGCCCGATTAGTCAAGAGCTTCATACTGAAAGGGAAACCAATAAAGATTTAACTATGATTAATCGATACATAAAATCACAAGGAAATATGTACGTAACAAGCAAGAAAGAAATAGAAAGAAAAATATATATCGATCTCATTCGTAATAATCCCATGGGAAGTAAGATTAGGAGGAATAACAAAAAAAGATCTCTTGAATATTTCGTCAAAACTTCGATTGTGGGAGAATTTTCGCTTTCTATGCGGAAATTTACGAGAACAATAATTAATAATAGAAAAAGAATATAACATAAAAACTGGAAATGTTTGATGAGAAAAGAGAAAAGTTTGACTTTTGAGGAGGGTAAGAAAACAGATTGCACAAGAATTCAATATATTCTATCTTCTGTACAGTATTTACGTGCATCATTAATATTGGTCTCAGATACTTTCTCCCAGTCACATAACCAAGAACACCCTGACCAGCCAGGTAGGGCTCCATTTGAGCCCGCCAGAAAACATAATTGGTGGAAGACAACTGAACAGAAACAAAGTGATGGGAGTTGCTCAATGATTGGACCTGATCACTGGCTGCCAACGTTACTGGCAGAGATACTGATGGACCACCAGTTTTGGAACCAGTTGTAGAGGACTCAGAGGCAGAAAACGTGGAGGCCATAGTAAACAGAAAATAGATGTTGTTTGTGTGTGTTTATTGCGGTTAGGCTAGCAGCTCCGCTACCATGTAGAAACTATAACAAAAGGTGTTTAGGGTTGTAATCTCACACACACATTGTGTGTTGCTGTTATCAATTATATAATGATAAGTACATGACGTTGGATACAAGTAGTAGAAGTATACAAGATATAGAATACTAGTTACAGTTGATACAAGCTAGGTAGAGATAAGGATAAGAATCCCAAGATTAGAACCCTAACTAATATGTTCTGCTAACACTCCTCAAGCACATGAAAATAATAAGCTAGTGACTTGTTTATGCTTAAGGCCTCGGGTTCCGGGTATTTGTATACGTAGAAAATTCTTAAATTCTTATCACGAAACTCACCAAACAATTATAAATTTATAATTAGGTGCGCGTCCCGAGTCGGATCCGGATTAGTTGGGTAAAGCTCCGGATAGCCGGTGGAGAAGCAAAAAAAATGACAAGATACCGTGGGCAACCTGAGCTCGGGGTTTTAACTGATCCGATTGAATTGTTATGTATTTGTTTAATATTCAATATCCACAGTGGATATTAACCTTAGATTCGTGACATCATTAGATAGCTAAAGAATTGATGCACATCAGTACAATTTTCTCTCTACAGGCTTGTGATTAGCCAAAGTTTGTAAGAGAGGCAAATGGAATAGAGGCAGTAATGAGAAAACAGAAGAAATGATTTAAGACCCACTCTCAAGTCTATGGGAGAGTTGTAAATAGTAATCCTCACTACAAGCCAGCCAAGAGCAAAAAGGAAACAAAATTGAAGAAGAACCACAAAGTAACTCAACGGTCAGATGGTGCTATCCTTCTGTCGAGCACAAACCCCTTCAGCTGTGAAGGAATTCGTCTTTCTCTCCTGCTCCTCCTTGGTTGTACCTCTGCAGTTTCCTTGTCCACCTCTGCTAGTTTGATGTCCTCAGGGTTCAGTGTCGAAAAATTCTGCAGTAGGATGTTTATATTTTCTTGTGTGGATTCTTCTAAGGTGGACTGTTCTCCACTCACAATAGCCACCTTCCTGGTGAGAAAGACTTCAGTAAGCGCAGCCTTTGACAGCAAAGCAACCTTCAACAATTCCAGCCCCTGAATATATATAATGACACAAACATATATATGACAAATCAACGAATTAATTAACTATTCCGTTCTGTTTGGTTAGCATATATAATAACGAGAGGGAATTTGAAAAGTGCAAACCTCATCTATCCCAAGCTGAACCACCTCCTCTTCTAGAGCTGCACAATCCTTAACATTGAACTTGTTGATCAGAACTCAGAACAGAAACACCAGCAGTCATTGACGACATCGGGGCAATTGTTAAATCATCCATCACCATATAAGTGACCGCACCTAATTTCACATAACCTCCCTCAGTAGTACCATCATTGTTTAGATTCTTGCCCTCATCAGAGTTATTTGTGCCAAGCAGCTGAACTACACTGTTCATGGTGTCACCTCAGGAAGGACAAGCTTTTGTTGGGTCTTCTGTCAGATACCCATGATATTTGCCTGAAGAGCATCCATACAGCTGGTTCGGTGAAGGCCGCGCATCGATGTCAGGCAATAATAGGATAGAATTGGTTAGGTGGACAGACTCAGGGGTTGGCCTGAGAAGGGTAGTATCATTGTTTAGATTGGCTTGCATGGAACTCTCGCGCTTAGCTCTTTAAGGCTGCTATAAAGGTTTGATACGCAGCCAACTTCGGTTGCTTTTGAGTAGCCTAACAACAGGTAAAGACAGCAGACGTATCAGAAAAGCTACAATCCTTCCCTGCTTCCGCGAAAAGGACTTTCTTGCGCTGGTTGTCGATCAGAAGCTTCATTACTCATTTCACTTGTTGCCATATTTTGCTTCTGAATATGGTCTCAGGTTCCAGTACTCCCACTGTCTTTTGAATTTGATCAGTCATGAGAAATGTTTGATTCATGACTATTTGGATTCCCTATGGTAAGCTTAGATTTTTGTAGCCATTTGATACCTAAGCAATGGAGATTTGAGTCCGGCATTGTCTCTTTCATGAAAAAGAAGTTACTGTTGGAATAGTGTTGCCCATTCCAATCCCACATCTTGGAGAAAGTGCTTGTGGGGAGTTTTGTTTTGCTATAAATAGAACTCCCCCTTGCCTTAGAAATGCATCCCAAAAATTAGAGTACATTGTATCCTAGCAATTGTACTAAATACTCTTCCTCTCCTATTAAAAGAGCAGTGCTCCGGAGACGTAGGCATAATTGGCCGAACTCCGTTAACAATTTTTGAGTGTGTTCTTTCTTTATTTTTCCGCCTTTATA